>JANVCK010296262.1:0-14226 GCA_026546655.1 Epizoanthus illoricatus
GCAACAATCGAGTTTTGGCTCGTAAACGAAAGGAAAACAATATCACATCTCACAACTTCTAGGAAGCAGGAATCGACTGGATATTTGACAGAACAAAAGAGCTATCTGAGATGTTTTATCACTGTGGGGTGAAGATGTTCTGAATATTCCATGCGGTGAGTAATGTCAAAACGAATTCAATTTCCTTGCTGCATTCGATAAATGCTGCATCCGATCAGTGTCTGTATATACTTAATAGTATTAATAGTAGAAACCACTAACAATTAACCTTGTGAACATCTCATTCAACGATTTAAATGTTTATAAATTTAAAATTGTTTTAAAAAGTTACAAGATATTCATTTGGCATCAAATAGTCGGATTCTAGCATGAAACACGCATACATGTACGATTTCTTGATGAACATCTTTTACAGTGACAATAAATGTCAGTATCGATACTAAATGTTCTTGTAACATCTTATGTTCAGTATCTTACTGTGGTAATCGCCACATGTGACCAAACAAGCCCATTATAAACTTATATCGGACATGCCTTCTTTTTGAAAAACTACAGTGATCGACAAATGCGACCAAACAGGCCCATTATAAATTGAAATCACTGAAGTGGAACAGCATAAGAATCCATGATTCTGACTGGGATTCGATGATTCTGACTCTGACGTGCTCTCTTGTGAAAAAACTACAGTAATTGTCAAATGAAACCAAACAGAACCATTATAAACTGAAATCACTGAAGTGGAACAGCGTGAGAATCCCATGATTCTGACTGGGACTCGATGATTCTGACGTATTCTCTTGTGGAAAAACTACAGTAATTGTCAAATGAAACCAAACAGACCCATTATAAACAGAAATTACTGAATTGGAACGATGTGAGAATCTATGATTCTGGCTGAGGATCCACGATTCTGAGGTGCTATCTTGGAAAAACTACAGTAATCGCCAAATGTAACCAAGTAGGCCCATTATAAACTGAAATTACTGAAGTGGAACGATGTGAGAATTGATGACTCTAACACTTGATGATGCTGACTGAGACTCGATGATTCTGACCGAGAATCCATGATTCTGACGAGCCTTCCTGTGGAAAAAACTACTGCAATCGCCAAATGCAACCAAGCAGGCTTACAATAAACTGAAATAACTGAAGTGGAACGATGTGAGAATCCATGACTCTGACTGAGACTTGATGCCGGATTCTGTCTAAGGCTCGATGATTCTGACTGAGACTCAATGATCCTAACATGATCTCTTGTGGAAAACCTACAGTAAATACTTAAAACTCAACCACACGGAGAAACCACTTCTTCTTTGTTCCTTCCTCATAAAAGTGCAGAACTGGGCAGGGCATAAAGCACAGACGCGATTTAATTGCTCTTTACTATGGACACTGCCATATTCATTAAATCTGAAACCCATTAGGATTTCAGTTTTTCTTCAAAACAATAGGTTTTTAGTTCTTCAAAAAAAATCATTAGGTGCCGTTTCAGTTTCGCTACGATGATAAGTTCACAGGTTTAAAGTTTCAATACGAAGTTCAAGATAAAATTAGCTAATCCGACGTCAATATAAATAAGGTTAATGTTACATTGCCATACCTACATGTTGAAACTGTGGTTACAGCGAATTTTCAGTTGAACTTTAATTTAGTACTAGTAAACGATTTTCCATTATTTAGAAGATAGAAGGCTAAAAAGGCAACTTAGTTGTTACGATTTCAAATTACTGTCCAAAGTTAACACCAATATAAATACAACGTCCCTGCCTTTTACACATATAAAGATTTCCTGACCCGAATGGAAGCCAGGTCCCCAAGTTAATATCATACAACATTAACAGTGTTCACCTGATTTTCGGGAATTAGAGGAATTGTGACACCTAACAACATCAAACATTAAACTAACAACAGAGTTATATTGTTTCAAATATTAGTTGTATTAATTTAATAATAGATTTAACATCTCTCATGTAATATAAGGTCTATCTTATATTGACTTTATCATATAGCCGCAGAGCAAACGTATCTATTTGTATGATAGCCGTTGTTCAAGAGTTTAGAAGATCTAATATTGATTATTATTGGATAAGATAAAACAAACCGTTTCAAAACTCTCTTGCTTTATGTACTAGGCGCAATTATCTAAGCTCACGCGTACGCTCGTTAGCTTCATTGGCTTTCAAGTGCGTTCAGAAAACGTTTACATCGTATGATCCATTTTGTTTTGCCTTTTATTTTTTTGTTAATTGGTCATCACTACAGGACGGAGCATTTATATGTTATAAAGTTTTAAAGCATTCGATTTCGTCACTTTGTACTGTCGTAAGAAAACACAAAGATTTTACAAAGCAACTGGCACTGAGTTCAAAGGGTAACAAGAGTGTGGATATTATGTGGGCATAAGAGACTGGCAGAAAGAAAGGCAGTGAAATAAGAAACACACACACACACACACGTACACGCCGACAGACAACCAGCCAGACAAGCAACCACTGAGACAGACAGACACATACACACATATACACTGACAGACAGACAGACACACGTACACACTGACAGCCAACCAGACAGTCAACTCACAAAACAAACAAAGTCCTACTGATATGGTGACAGCTACGTCTGGAGGAGAGACCTACAAACTGATGTTAGGCACAACAGAAAATTCGACAGCCGACAACGATCAACAAAGAATCCAGAATACTCAGAATGGCAACAGACTGACAGAGCAGAAAACCACCTGTCATGCTGGCAGAATCGTATTGCTATGCCAGGGAGCTGCGACATACAGACACACTTCAGACACGACAAGACGATTTGACAAACAAAAACCAATACAAAACGCGACGGACAACGGAAGAAATTCAAATAGGACTGAACACAAAAGAAAGACACAGATACTAAACATGAAACTGAATGCAACTAATAAGAGAATGGAACACAAGCAGGAGAAAGTAATAGTTACAGAAAAAAGAAAAGAAAATTTGATTCCAAAAGAAACCAGCCATTCCATTCAACGGTCATCAACATACACAAGTCTGCCGTGCTGGCCCCCTGTATCCTCTCTAACTGTTGCCTCAGATCATTCATGGAATCATCTCGCTGTATGTGGAATGCGGCAAGTCAGTACCCCATTATTCATGGTAACATCAACTATAACAACGTTCCCTGCAATTCTGTACAAACCGTATCAGTAGCACCTGGGCTTGTAACACAATCTTCCTTTCACATAGGAAGGTCGACGGGTGCCAACGTCAATGTTAAATTTTCAAATTTGTTTGTCAGGCACAACAGTCGTAGTTGCTGTTATTATTGTTGTTGTCACTGTTGTTGATGTTGTTGTTAAAAGTTGTTATCACTGTTGTTGTTGTTGTTGTTGTTATTGTTATTGTCACTGTTATTGTTGTGATTGTTTCTGTTGACTGTTGTTGTCACTGTCGTTGTTGTTGTTGTTGCTGTTGTTGCTATACATGTAGCCCTAATTGTTATTGTCGTCGTCACCACAATCACCGTGTTCGTCTTGTTCTTAGAAATTATTATTGCAGGGCGTGTGCAATTTCCACTAACTATGCCTTCATTTAAAACAAACTAATTGCGTGCTTGTACATAAACTTATACAGTAATTAATTAATTACAAGCACCACCAAATGTATATTAACCGTGTCTAATTAATGAAGTATAGAAATGAGAAAATACTTGTTTCTCAAGCAAACTCATTTGGTAAAATAAACATTTGAAAATGCATGTACTATATACAACGAGAGCCGAGTGTCTGGAAACTAACTTGATCAATAGCAAACCGCAATTCTTGAGATCGTGTACTGAGAGGTATGAACAAAAAACGATTGTAACTATTGGCCCACTCTGATTTTCCCTCTAAGCAAGGCAATCCATATCTATATCATCTTTAGGATGTTCTTCAATAACAAAATAAAATTATGCCAAACATACTGTGTGTACGGTACTCATGGTGTGTTACAGGCGAATCTTTGTTGAAAAAACACCTCTGAGAGCTTAAACAAAGAAACCTTTGTTTCAATCATCAAATCATCGACTACCAGGGTTATGAATAGGGAGCCTAAGCAACCAGGACGACAACGTCGACGACGACGGCAGAGAACAAAAGGCTTAATAACAGAATACAATAGACTGCACGTTGGAATGCACCAAGTTGACCACCTGTTCGCCGTCATCTTCAAAACTACGACGTGATATGCACAAGTTTGAGGTTGTGTAGACAACGTGAATGTCAAAATATAAATTGTCCGTTATTAGTTTGCTTTCAGTACGTGGGACGTTCGCACTCCTTCAGATACACAAAAATAAAAACGAATGGGTGATACACAAAGGAAGAGAGAAAACAAGAAAGTAGAGTTTTAGCAACCGTCGTCGTCGACGTTGCCGTCCTGGTTACTTAAGCTCCCTAATAACTTCAGTCAAGATTCGCCTGTAACCTTATGATCCGTACTCTTGGCATGATCTGACTTCAATAGGGAACTCATCAAGATAACACATAAATACCCTAGTCATATACCCTGACACATATATGTTCTAACATCGACTAACATATAGATACCCAAGCTATGTTCCAAAGAAAGATTGTCTACATACTAAGCAGATGATATTCTTCTATCTTCATACACTCTGACCTCTAAAGATTTCCAACACACTATGTACGAAACTTGATATCTGTATTGACTCACATGTGCCGGTACTTACTAAGGACTGGTTAATTCCGCATAAAGACAAATTGCACAATAAAGTATGTTAGAGTTGTAGCTGCAATTGTCAATCAAGTATGCTGTATCAGTTTCCAATTAAACGTCATATCAAAATAAATAGGTTATGTAACCACCCCAATAAAAAGGACATACAACACACAAGCATCGGACAAGCAATTATATAGTTTTGTTTCTACAATATTTCTACAGCAGATGCACTACCTGCTTCATTCAGTGTAACCTCGACAACATATTTCTGTATGAAAGTCGTGATAAGGAACACACCTGTTAATTTCAGGTCTTTGATGGGTTCCGAAGCCGTAGTCTATTCCTTCTCAATAAATTATCAATGGCAAACTTAATATACCCTTCATTACGAAGTAATCACTGCTTCACGATCATTAGTAACATACTGAAAGAAAGCAGTTCTCATAGGCTCGTTATACTAAAATTCGTCCTTCTCAAAGTTTCAAAAAGCATATATATATCATAGCTACAGGTTTATTCATACCATATCTGCTCAAAAAATTAATATACACAGCTGGGAAGGCACAAATGAACAAAGACGTGTGTACAAATGTACTTGGTAATATCAACTCTACTGAGCTTTTCCTTCTTATTCTCTCCCCAGCACGATCTGGTACAAGCCAAAGATCATCTACAATAGTTGAAGAGGCTGCAGTTTTACTTTAGCTAATGGTGAGCTTAATAGTACGAACCAAGTAAAAAGAACAAACTAATCGAATCAAAGTTACTACTATTAAAACACAAACCTGCACCTGCAGTGCTATGCCATTCAAAACTCCACTCTTAAAAGATCAGTAGCCTGTGCATTACCTGGCTGAGATGTTCCCGACACCTTTCCCTCCATTGCCAGCCTAACATAGATCTATATAAACTGACAATGATCCCACTTACATTACCTGGCCCATTATAGTTCTGAATTTGAATTACAAGTTTGAAATTATTCCTGTTTCCTCTATAGAGTGACGACTACTACATGTAAGTCACGCCGTGAAAGCCATATAATCCCGCCCTCGACACTCCCCTCCCCCCACACACACCTTAACCTATAACGGATAACAGCAGAGATTGGGAAGATGACATACCGTTTGGGCTTCGGACTGAATTTTCTGGGTCAGCACGGTTCTGACGGTTTGCACTGTACTCTCTAGCTTGTTCAGCTGCGCTGATGCCTGTTAAGTAAAAAATGTTTGAGTCTTGAGATGGCTGTTCAGCTCCTTTTGCTACTCTAAAAAGGGGGACATAAATTTCGTGCTTGGATTAATTAACTCGAAAGGGAGTGCATATGCCAAATTTTTTTATTTTAATATATAGCAGATGACTTCTTATAGTTCACTCTTAAAGCCAACTCACAAAATTATGCCAAGTTGAGAACTGAACTGGTTTGGTCCACAATTTTTTAAATTGATAAGATTTGTTCTTTATCCATTAATATTCTCAATGTGTAACGTAACACGCCAATTATTGCTTATTGTTTTGAGCAATGCTGCAGTCTGTGAGCTAGAATATGCAGTACTGTATTTATTTACAGATAGGATCCAGTTTAGTGGCGAAGAGCTAGCACTCCAAACGTCAGCTGAGACCTTTCACCCTAACGGCAAAAAGCATAACACATCAACTTTTCGTTGATCAATCCCATCATTATTTGCCCTACTCGACGTAGAAAGCCTACTTTTTTTTCAGAAACTTACAGTTTTCAAGAGTCCACTTATAAAATGTGAAACTGAAATTTTTAACGATCCATGTCCTTCATATAGGAGGATTTCCGCTATTGTTAATAATGAGCTTAACAGTTTTTGACTGGATGTGGGGTGTGTGGAATTGAAAAGGCTTGCTGATAAACATTACCTCAGCAGAAATCCGCCTACTGGAGTCAATTTCTAACGATTTTCGTAAAACCAAAGACAGTTCAGTTTACCAAAACTATCACAGAAAAAAAAACATGTAACTGCACTCGATGTCGGTGTTGATAACCTCAGAACATGGTACTTGTCTCTCATCCAAAACCCAAAAGTCATCATATAATTTACATCTTTATTACGTAAAGTACAGTAATATTCTATTTGATATTGTAATATATAACGCTTACATTATAAGGAAATAAACATTCATTTGCTTTTGCATTGTAGCGCATTTATAAAAGCTCACCTTCTGAAGCTCCTCCTCGAGTTTCTGAACCCTGGTCTTCAGGTCAGCAGTCTCCTCATCCTCGGGCTCAGGCCCTAGTGACGCAACCGGGCTTGGCTCACGCACAGACTGACTGGGGGAGGAATAGTTGCCGAGTATAAGGCGTAAGAACCCTTGAATACCCCAGTACAAACAAGTACTATTTCAACTAAACTAAAACCCCGGACGGATGATCAACCCTCGTGCGATTCTAGCAGCAAAATAAAATGCCAGAACAAAGTGACTCGCGCTAGAAGATTGAAAAGTGGTCTTGTTTAGTCTGCACAGAGCCTGATTTATACGTCCACGTATCCCTTACAGTAACTGTTATTTTGACATCACGAAATAGAAATCGCTTTTTGAAATGCTCATTGAAAATGGACTTCATTGACATAAACTGAGAATTACAGTGATTTTAAATCTGACAGAATTAACTGAATTAAATATCTGTCATTTAATATCGTTAATGGCGAGAATCACTCTATCACGCATACCAAAAATAAATTTAAAAAATACTTATCTAAAGGTGACTCCCCTTAGGGGCTTTTCAGCACCATCATACCGTATTGTTCCGAATAAACGCCCACCGTCCAAATAAACGCCTATATCCGAATAAACGCGCCTCCCCCCCCACCAATCTTGCTGAAAATTGATTGACGCAGTTGTTTTACGTTAACTTGTTTAATGTTCAGCATCGTTGAGAACGATGGACGATGAACACGAACTGACTGATGCAATTTGAAACATAAAATCAGTATTATCTACTGATTTAGATTTTAGTTTCACGTTATGTAGAGCGAGAAAACCTCAAATAATATTATGTGATAACGGAAGAAAAATTGAAACAAATGTTTTGGGTTTACTCGTTTCTTGAATATAGAAATAAATGCCTATGTCCGAATAAACGCCCCCCCCTAGAGTTTAAAAATTTAACAAAAGCCCAGGGCGTTTATTCGGAACAATACGGTAAATGGAAATTACCGGGGTCAAGTCCCATGGAACTGTATTGTAAAACAAGAGAATTCCTGCAAGACATGGCAGCACTTACACGGGCGTTTTACTCCTTTCACGTTCTCTAGCTTCCAGATCAGCCTTCATAACCTTGAGTTCAAACTGGAGCTGAGATATCTGAAACATTACACAAGTGTTATACTGAGTAACACGTATCCTGCCACTTTGATGCAATATAAAATAAGGGTTGATGATACATATACCAAGTCTCCAATGACGCACTTATTAACTTCTATTAATTAATGTACTACTTAATGTTATTTAACAAATAGTAGAGGCTGAAAATGTTTACTGTTCCCAGTGGCTCAATGGCTAAGTAGCTCAGCTATACAGCGGTCTAGTTACAAGAAGGTCGTGGGTTCAAAAATTCCATCTCAGGCCCTGTTTACATGGAGAAGGGTCATCCTCCTAGATAGGGTGATCTTATCTCGAAGGGTTAAAACATAGCCCTCCTTTACATGCAGTATCACTTGAGGAGAGACAACTTGGTCACAGCATGATGTTCGAGTCTACGAAAACACAAGAATTTTAATTATATAAATGGTTGTTTACCCAAAGTGAATTCTCACGTCCCTTGATCTGCCATCATCTTATATATTTTTTATTTCTATAATCCAAAAACCGCGCAATATCATCGGGTCTGTTGTTGTCCTACTTTATGCCGAATATGTTTTGACATTTGGAACGTAAGACCGCGGAAAACAGAATTCAAATGTTGCAACAACAGGAAGCCATTGTTCTCCAGGTTTTCCATGAAACGTGAGCTACATGTAGGAAGCAACTAAACAACGAAAAGATAGCCCTCCTAAGTAGGGTGACCCTACCTCGAACGTTTACATGGCTTAAAGAAAATGATGGCCCTCCTAAGAGGGTTGCTCTAGCAAGTAGATAGGGTAACCCTCCCCCCGAAGGTGACCCTATGGGCTCTCACGTAAACGAAACTGGAAAATAATAGAGAAGGGTAACCCTTCTAGGAGGGTGCCCCTTTGTAGGAGGGTGACCCTTCTCCATGTAAACAGGGCCTCAGTCAGTATTTCAGTATTATTTTCACGGAACAGAAATACTGTGCAGTTCGTTTGTTCTTATGCGAAGCTTTTGTAGAAACATAGGGCACTGAACTGACTGGCCAGACCGGCCAGACCCAACAAATGGAAAGCGCCCTTAGTTCCCGAACTCTAAATTCATTGTCAGTCTCGACTATTTTTAAAAAGTACTTGTCTCATGATAAAAGGCCAAGATTAGGGCCGAGATGGCTCAAGACCTATTTATACTGTAACTGCCGCTTTGGTGTCTGGTTTCACTGCCCCACGCGAACTCAACCAATCATAGATGTTCCAATTTAAACTCACTGATTGGTTGATATTTTTAGAACCCTAAGCTCCCTTCTCTTATTGTGAGACAGGAACTTTAATTGCAATTTCGTTATAAGTCACTCAGTACATGATATATTTATAGCCCAATACGACTCAAAATAAATCTACAAATGAAAACCGTTCATACTTCATCTGGTAATGGCTGTAGTTTGTCCTGTATCTCCCTGATGTTCTCGCTGGTGTCATACTGCCATCTTGAGACTTTTTCAAGCAGTTTCTGCTGCTCATTCTCTCCCGATTCCTTACCCTGGAAATTTGCAGATACAAGATGGTAACATGGCACAATATTTGTTGCGGGATTAAACTGATTTTTGGGGGCAAATTCGCCAAAAAATATACCGCACTGAAAAGTAGAGAATAGCAGCCACTCTCTGTATTAGAGAACAAATAATACTTTGGCACACTGTTTGCTTTGTAGAAACACCCAGATTATAAATTTTACAAAATGGAATGTTTCGTCTGTAAATTACAGTGTTACAATACTGTGCATTTAGTTTTTATGCTTTCGTCATTTAAGATGTAACTTAGGTGCCGTGTCTCTTGTTTGGAATCGTAAAATTAATTTCTTCAGGAGAAAATGGGTCTTTCTAAATTGTAAATATTAAAACTCCCAAAATCTAAACTTTCTCAAATCCACAAATGACCTCTGCGTCAGCAAGTGCTGAAATTTAACTGGCTCTGAGAGATCATGAGTAATTATATTTAAAAAAATATAAATTTAAGGTGCCATCAGCAAATAGCTTACAAGGCCATCAATGTTTGATCCATTCAGTCAATGACACATAAATTAAACAACTTGTTTTGATAACTTTTCCTGAATTTGCTCAGGGTCAAATCCTGTGTAGACTTTTCCCTTTTCTTTTCTTTATTTTTCTTTTCCTTTTCTTGTTTTGCTGGAGGTCTTCTTATTAGTCGCATTTTTTCATATAACTATTTAGTTTGTGTCAAAACGTATTAGGCCTGGGGAATTTATTTTGCTATATTTCACTGTTTGGTACTATGGTAAATACTAATTAATTAAAATCAACTTTATATAAGCTAATGTTATATGTACACTGTTTTCAGGATTCGCAATTATCTGAATGTAAATATGAATTTACAAGTTCTATCAGCCATGAGCACTAAATTCTCCTTTGTCTATTTGTTATAGAATTTATACGAAGTGCAAGCAAGAACACTGTTTAAGAAAGGAGTATTCTTACAAAATACAGTTTTAACCTTTACTTAAAAGTTATCGAGATTTTTCCAAATATTTGTAAACAAGCCACACTACTTAACTTGTGCATTATTTCACAGGCTGAAGCCAGTTTTAAATGTAAGGTCAGTTTAGTTACCTCTTCGTCATGTGAGTTATCTTTTGGTTCTTGTGTGAAGGTTATAACAGGCACCACTGGCGGTGGCTTATGCTGGATTGGTTAATAACACCAGTGTTAGATTGTTCTGCTTCACATTACAATGACTAGAAGAAGTTGACAGTTGATGCATTATTGCTAGTACCATACTGTGCTTTAGTTCAATGTATTATTTTCTTTACTGTCAAAAACCTACTGCGATGACAGTCCAATGTTTATTTTTTATATCATCATCATCATCATGATATTTGTTCTTGTTATTATTATTATTATTGTTATTATTATTATTATTATCATTATTATTATTATTATTATTATTATTAATAATCAATAAAAACCCCATGGAAATCATGGCTCTATATTTTTGCGCTTTGCCAACCTGAGGCAAAAACAATTGGATAGTTAGGGAATCTTGGGACAAGCACACCTGGGGATGTTTTAGAACAAATTATTAAGATGCCCACAGCCCTTTTTTGCACACTTTTTCTGTACAAACTATTCACACTGTCCCCATCACATTCCTCATTACATATCCCCATCACATGCATTTCTCCCATCACATTTCTCCCATAAGATTGCATTTTCCCCAACACACTTCCCCCATTACATTCCCCTAGCACATTTGCCCCATTGCACTGTATTTGCCCCATTGCATTCGCCACCACATATCCTACATCACTATTCCCTGTTGCACTTCTCTTATCACATTTCTCCATTGCATTTCCCTCGTTACTCTTCCCAATATCACATTTCTTCCATAGTATTTCCCCCATTGCACTTCTCCCCATGATCACATTTGCCTCATTGCATTTCCCCCATGTCATTTTCTCTATCACATTCCTCCCATTGTATTTTCACCATTGCATTTCCCCCATCACATTTTCCCTATCATATTTCTCCCATTGTATTTCCCCCATCTCATTTCCTCTATCACATTTCTCCCACTGCATTTCCCCCAATGCAGTTCCCCCATCACATTTCCCCTATATCATATTTCTCCCATTGCATTTCCTCCACCACACTTCCCCCATTAACTTCCCCCATTGTATTTCCCCATCATACTGTCCATTGCATTTCCCCCATTATGTTTCTCCCATTGCATTTCCCCCATCACATTCCCGCATTACATTTTCCTCACTGTATTTCCCCATAACATTCCCTCATAATTGCATTTCCCCCATCATATTTGCCCCACTGCATTTCCCACCGCATTCCCCATCACATATCCTACATCACTTTTCCATATCCCATTTCCCCTATCCCATTTCCCATATCACATTCCCCACATCACATTCCCCATATCCCATTTCCCATAACTCATTCCCCATATCCCATTATCCACATCCCATTCCCCATATCCCATTCCCCACATCGCATTCCCTATATCCCATTCCCCATATCCCCCATATCCCATTCCCCATATCACATTCCCCATGTCCATCATTCCCCATATCCGTCATTCCCCATATCACATTCCCCATATCTGTCATTCCCCATATCATATTCACTATATATCACATTCCCCATATCACATTCCCCATATCACATTCCCCATATCATATTCCCCATATCCATCATTCCCCATATCATATTCCCCATATCATATTCCCCATATCACATTCCCCATATCACATCCCCATATCTGTCATTCCCCATATCTCATTCCCCATATCACATTTCCCTTTCATATTTCCCCATCACTTTGCCCAACAAACAAACCTTGTTCATTTTCTTGAGCTCTTCCTCTACTTCTCCCAGTTTCTTGTTAAGCTTTCCAAGTCTTGTATCCAGGTCTGATAGACCTTTAATCCCTGAGTTGTTATTCTGATCTATCAATGATTTCAGCTCCTTTTTCATCTGCAGAAACAAAGAAAACAAAGGGAAAGGATTGTATTTATTATCACTACTGACCTTTTCCTGTTGAATGGGTTATCTCAGGAAAAATCTACACTCCCCACGGAAGGCAAACAGGAAATCCAGGCAGGAAGGGGGGTCAAGGGCCCTTGGAAATCCAATTAGGAGGGGGCAAGAAGGATTTTTTCTGGAATTATAAACTCAATTTAAAGGAATTTGTTATAGACTAAAATAGACTATGAGTAGTTATGGAAAAATATGAATGATCATGTTGAAGGTTTTTTCAACTGGCCGTCAAAAAATAATAGCGATAATATTAAATTTGTATGTGGCCTAAAAATCAGGTTTTTTATTGTAGTTGTCAGTAATTTGTGAGTCTTACATCAAGGTTCAGTATATCACGTGCACATGCACACATATCAAATAATTATCCTGGTTCCATGCAGTTACCTTCTCCAGTTCATCGGATGTCTGGTCATTTACCCCTCCAACAGCATGCTGCAGTGTTCCAATAGCTGTATTTAGCTTGTCCTGGATCTGACTGCATCTTGATGATAGCTTCTCATTCTGGGACTGCCTACAACAACAAAGTGTTTCAAATAATAATATCAATATAAATAAACTTTAAACAATGACGTCAATTGCCTGTTGAAATTTTTGGGTTTATACATGTAGCTTTATAAATTAACTACATGTATATAATTATCAATTACAGCAAAAAGTATGTATTTTTGAGGAAGGTCAGTACTATAATTATATTGTCAATTTGGATCTTTGACAGGAAATTAGCTGCTGCATAAAGGATTAGTGAAGTTTAATATTAACTAGTAACTGTATCGATTAATTAAAACTAATTAAAACAACACAAAGCTGAGCATATTATTGGCAAGATTAAGCACTACAAATACCGCGAACAGCAAATGTAATGCAACCATCATTGTTTGGTTAATAAGCTTCACATAAAAATACCTCCTCATGTAGAAAACGGCAGACACTGAATGGTGAACATGCTCATAATGCATGTCACTGTGAACACCCCTGCTGTTTGTGGGAAAATTTATGTAGTGCTTACTGGTATTCTCTCTATCATATATAGTAGCTTTTGATAGTTGCTAGCAAGGACTGTATAGAAATATGTAGATGTTGACTTGATTTTTGTAGCAAAAATGATGTGCACAACTGGCTGGCTTGAAATGTGGCTGAAATACAAGAAAACAGGCTGATCCCATCCCGAGCTGAAGAAAGAGAGGACTGTCAAGGCAACAGACATTTCATCTAAGAACTAAAACTCAAGAGAAAAATTGAATTTACCTTGAGGTAATTTCTGCATGAAGAACTTGCTCGACAGATTTTTTGCCTTCTTCTATATGTCTCTCCAACAGTGTAATGGACTCATTGAGTCTGACCAAGCTTTGATCAGTTCTCACCTGTGTGAGCTGATAATTAATGTCAATTAGTGTACCATTGTAATTTATGAAGATTAAGCTTTTAATATTTTATTTTAGTAGCATGCTCAGATCTGACACTTAGGGCCAGATCACATTTTGTTTTGATCTTTTTTGCTGCCGTTAGGCAGCAGACCTATTCTAGACACGATCGATAGGCCGGCCTGCCGGCCGTCCGTCTGATCTGGCCGGCCGGGGCTCCGGATTTCAGGATGATTCTCCCCAGTCCATCCGAATTATGCGCGCGGATACCAAGCCCTGGGACGCGCATGTCATCTGGAGC
>JANVCK010296373.1:9136-20281 GCA_026546655.1 Epizoanthus illoricatus
CACAAAAAATGAATGAATGAATTGACAAAAAATGAATAAATGAATGAATGAATGAATGAATGAATGAATGAATGAATGAATGAATGAATCGCCTTTTCACACTAGTCGTTTTACGATTTGTTCATCTTAGTATGAAAGCACGGCAAATAGGTCGCCTTGTTTTGGTCGTCATAAATTCACATTAAGACGGACAAACAAATAAAGTTCAACGCAAGGGACCTGGCACTAATACTTGCTTGGCTACCCAGCCTCGTTCCCAGGGGATTCCGCGCGAAACTTTTCCCACAAGCCATCACTCCCTTTGCTAGTGCCTTTCCTCTGTGAGGATACTGCGCCAACTTGTTCAACCATTTGTTCGTCTGGTGTGACTACAGACTGTGATCGACTTATCCGTCTAGATAAAAAATATTGTCCTCGAAAAATCGTCTTTCGACGGACAAAATCAGACGACTTGTACGTCAAAAATTGTGTCCGTCCCGTTTTCACACTAAGACGAATTGTCCTACTGAGACGACTTCGGTACGTCTAAAAAAGTTGTTCGTCTTCTAGTGTGAAAACGGCCAATGAATGAATGAACGAAACGAATGACTAAGAAACTGACAAAAGAAAATATGTATGATTGAGAATCATTTACATGAATGAACAACAAACAAAGAATAAAGAACGGATGGACGAACAAACAAAAAGCACGTACGTGTACGCCAAAACGTATATTCTCGTACAAACAAACAAAGATATTAATAAACAGTTAGCAAACGAACAAAATAACGCATGAACAAGCAAATGAATGAATGATTAAAATGGTTCTACGAAAACCAATTAACAACAAACAAAGAATGCAGGAAGAAAGAACAAATAAATGATAACTACACAAGTCACAGTAACATACTATCAGTATGACATCAAAAATATGTGATGCACCAATTGTTAGAAGGTCACTATAACACTATGACAAATAAAAACAAGGGAACAAAAAATAATGTAATTTTTTTAGTGTGTGGCAAATATTTTCAACAAAGTATATGTGATATATGTTTTGACTTTGTGGTAACTAACTTTAAAGCTGGGCATTGTGATCATAGTAACATAAATTAGCTCACTGGTGGGAATCGCCCACGGCACCAATACAGTACAATGGATTAATAAAGTTTGCACACATTCACCTGTTCTCAGATCCCCCATCGACAACCAGTTTGGCCAAACATGGTAAAATTCTCTCTGTTACATCTTTAGCTCCACTAAGCAGACGGTTAGCTCCCATTCGCTCTGCCAGCAAACTCAGGAACTGTGCGGTTGTCTTGCGTACAGTTACATTGCGATGACTGTAAATGGAACAAAATACTTTAGGCCAGTTATACAGACAGATACAGAGCAACTTGTCAACTCAGCAGCCAGTTCTTAAATGAAATCGCGGGCAACTTTCAGAACTAGTTCAGCCCAGACTGGCCCAGCTACTGGATAAGAAGTACTGCACAGAGCTCGTCTTTCGCATTTGAAAATCAAATTTGAACACAGATAATTTTCTGGTGGTACAGTCGGCAGACAATTCAAGGATTTTCAGGGACCTTGAATGATATTCAAGGACTTTCCAGACCTCGCATATTTTCTTTCAAATTCAAGGACTTTCAAGTATTTCCAAGGAGCATGGGAACTCTGTGGTAGAATGCAATATGCGTAGATTACTACACTTCAAACCAGTACATACAAACCAATAATGCTTCTCACCTTGCTCCTCCTATGATCAGTGCACCTAGAACACGGGTCGTGCCAGACGTCTGTACCATAGCCGAGAGAGCTCTGTCCACATCATCTCTGATGAAACTGCTCGACTCACCCGCCTTGGGAAGGAGAATCTTAGCTACTGATTCAAGTTCCTGCATAAGAAAAACGAAAATCGTTTCTATTATCTCTGTCATAAAATGTTCAATAATTTGCAGTGAAACACGAAGTTTGCTATTCCACACGAAGTCTTGAACATTTACGGCATCAGCTATCAAAATACAAGTACAGACAATGGAATATTAGATACACTAAAGGGTGAAGAAATCGGCCCAAACTTCATTCCATGAGTTTTTTTAATTAGATTACACTAAATATCAGCTGATTCAAAATACAGGTCCTCACTATTAACAATTCGAATATAACTGAAACGGCTTATATCCAGGTACTTTTTCCCTCCCATTCTTGTAATCACAACATGTACAGTTTGATCAATTCCATCTCTAAATTATTCCGCCCAGCTTAGATTAGCTAGTAGTATATACCACCATGTTTCTGTAACATATTGTATAGTATAGTAACCGCTTGGCTGGTATGGTACCTTTGATGTATTTGAATTCGACAGGATAGAAGTGCAACCTTTGGAAATGGGTCTAGGTTTGATGATTGATGACAGTAATTTTTCCATTAATATATTTCATTGTAAAAGTACTGTAATTCACCTTTCTGGTGCAACAGCATTTTTAATAAACCTTTTATTAGTTATCTGGGCACGGTGGCCCATTCAGCACAATGCTGACCAGTATCCAGAGACGTCTTGCAAATATTTCCCTCTCTCTCTTTTAAACTGTAAACTATTTGGTGTAAAATAATAAAATATCTTGTTGTTGTTGTTATAGTTGTTGCTGCTGTTGCTACTGTTGTTGTTAAATGGCCACATACACAGCTCATATACATATATCACGAGAATTCCTCACCATGTCCATGTTCTTGCCAAGACAGTTGAACATGTCACCAAGGCAACAGATTGCTGCCCTGGATACTTGAGAGCGAAGATTTTTTACCTGGGGTTGAACAGAAAGCAAGATATTGTTTAGTTCAAATGACTGTTAACATTTCAACAAGATCTATTAATTAACGACAATTATATTAAAAACCACACTCTAGAAGCACTTGTTTAATAAATATTGCTCCAGTCCCTTCTCGAATAAGTTGTTTTAAAGCTGATGGTTGCTATGTGCTGCAAAATATCTTTGAAACCAATCTGGGGAGCCCCCTTTTTTCTTTCTAGCTATTTAATCATAATGTTTGTCAACTAGTCTTAAAATTAAAGATATTTTTATACAAATATATCGATTGTCCATTTTGTAAGCTTTCAATGCATAATAACTAGTAAGTTGTTTAGTTACTGATAACCTACAGCGCTCACACTAAGTTTGATCTATGTGTAAAAACATAAATGTAATGACTTGGCTACAAATAATTAGAATTAACAACTAATGGATATTAAACTTAAAAACGATCAGCTGTGGCAAATCTCCACGTCGTAGTCTGTGCATATTAAATTATTATGATTTCCATCTAAGTCGTTTTAAAACCTTTGCTCAGTTGCTAATCTATACAACAAGAACACTCTGAAAACAAAATAAAAAAGAGTCCTCTGAGGTCTTAGCTGGGCCAGAGTTTCACATTTAACCATTGGCATAAGCCATTTACTGTACAAACCTCTCGTAGAACTGCGAGTACAATAGAATGTAACTGAGAGGTTACAACATCTGGGTGGTGCTTGCAGAGACGTCGAACGTACTGCAGCCCTTCACAACGAACTTCCCTGCACAAAGTAACAAGAAAAACTGGTCAATTTCAATAGACATCACATCCAGCACAAATTCTCAAGATGACGTGTCATCACTTTGTAAATTCTAGAAGTAGAAAGAGCTTGTCAAAAATGTGTAATTCTTAAATCTTTAATCTTCAAATCTCATAAATCGGTAAAATTGACAAGAGTTTGAAGGGCAGAAAGCAGCTGATGGGCTGGCCTGTGAAATCACCAATTCAATGATATATTCTTTATTGCATTGTCAAAAACTATTAAAATAATTGCCGTATGTCTTCTTCAAGGCTTGTGTGAATTCAAACAGAAGCAGCACTAATTTTTCATTCTCAGTGTTTGGTGTCTTTAAAGCTGAACACTAATTTCTCAGCATACATGTCACTCCAATTATTGCAACTCAGTCTAACACACACTCACTCCTGAGTTGCCATAGAGTACTCACAATATCAGCTCAAAGATTCTACCCTCACAGCCAAAAACATAACATATCAAACCTACTCTTTGTCCTACTCAATGACATAGAAAATCTAGTTTTCTTAGAAACTAGTCTACCCGAGCTAACTGTAGAGTACTCTTGTTCAGTCAAAGCCGTGAAATTCTGATTTCCTACGTTCTATTATAGAGTTAAGTGTGCACTAACCAGTCTTCTGTACTACCACCAAAACATTTGGAAACATCTCGGATTGCTTGTTCAGGATTACCAAATGGCTGCAGTTCACTCAAGCTGACCTCCCAACACTGTCCTGCACCAGCATATGATGACACTGCATACTGATGTCGGCCTTCAGATGACTCATCTGTTACTGCATACCCAGCATCCCGCTCAGAATGTGCACTGCAAGACACAGAATACCGTAAAGTCCCAGTCACAAGCCTTCCTTACTAAACCCTCCCAATTCTAAGTCCCCTGGTTGTAAGTCCCCCAGTCCTTTGCCCTTTGGTTCTAAGCCCTCCTAGTTGTAAGTCCACCAGTCTGGTAATGTTCAGTGATGTTACACCCTTCTCCCCAAGAAAAAAAGTGCATTATGCTTCTTTATTTTGTTTTAGGATGGTTTTTGAGCATTTTGCACTCAACAGGTTTATTTTTTGACTATACTCTGTGAAATAGAATTGTGATCATTTCACAAAACCCTAACAAACTTATATAAGTAGGGCTAGGGCTTAGGAGCTGAATTTTAGGTACAATAAGTACCCCCTAATCCACAAGTACTCTACTTCCCATTTTTCCTCTCCATATAAACTGAAATTGTTGATACAATTACAAATTAAAATTTAAACCTAACAATTTCTAAATTATACCTGGAGCTCTATTCATCATTAGACAATATTCATTTAGTTACAAATGTACATCTTCATCAGTGAAAAAGTTACATGATACACTTACGAGGTTGTATGCATCTTCTTTCTGCTGGGTGAGTTTCCAGATGGTGGCTTGGTACTGGGTATTTTGACAGAAGATAAGGCAGAACTTGAACCTGTCACTGTAAGATCTAATAATAAATAACACCATTGGTCAGATGATGATGATGATGATGATGTTGTTTGTGATGATGATGATTATTGATATATATAGCTTCAATTAAAAACTGTATTTGAGTTCAATCTGTAAAAGAAATATGACCTTTTGATTGGTTGATGTCTGCTGCACAACAACTATTTCAAGCCACTTTCAAGGATGTTTCTTACATGAACAGCCAGTTCAGGGCAGTTTGTCATACAATAATTTCATGACAAAAATGAAGCTTTGAAGGTGAAGAAAATCCTTTGAAGGAAAGGTGAACAAACGAAGGTTTGAAGGCTCAAATTTTTGTCACACCCCTAAAATAATCACAGTCATATATTAACCATAATTGTAATCATATTATTCAATCATAGAAACAAAGTCTAAATGTACATAGTCTTACTTTTTTTATTCATCACCTAATAAAATGACACTTATAAAAGAAAACATTACATTAGTAACACTACATGTGAAGAATGTGTGACAGGAGATGGTAACAAGACAGCATACACATTTTGATGTTTCTGTATTCTGAAAGAGATGTTAAGTCCATGACCATACCTTTAACTTCCTGTGTGTCCTTTGCCAATGCCAGTCGTTGCTTTTCCAATTCCTTCCGTTTCCTTTCCACTTCTTTCTTCGGCTGTTGCTGCCTCACCCCTTCTTCCTCAGCCCTTCTTCTCTCCTCCTCTTCTTCCTCCTCCAGCTGTTTCTTGAGTTCTGCCTCTCTCTGCAGCTTCAACTGACGTTGCCTTGCCTTCTCTTTAAGTCTCTCTTTTTCTCGTTCCTTCTCTCTCTGTTTCTCTTGTTCAAGCTCTTCTAGTTCTTCATTCTGTTTCTGTAGCTTCTCTTTCAATGCTTTCTCTTGCTGTTGGAGTTGCTGTTGAAGCTGTTTCTGCTTCTGCTTCTCCAACTCTCGTTCTTTTTCTTTTCGTTGCAACATTCTCTCCAGCTCATGTTGTTCCTTCATGATCTTGCTCTTCAGTTTTTTCTCATTCTCCTGCTGTTCCTTAATTTGTCTCATCCGTTCCTTTTCTAGGTCATCAAGCCGTTGTTGTTCTTTCAAAAGTTTATCTTCTTCTTCCTGGCGTCTTCTTTCCATTCTTTCTCTAGTGGACTTGGACAGGCTCTTGCGCATTGTTCTGGGTGTCATGTCTCTCTCATTATCAGCAATATTCTCTTCTTCGCTTTCAGAACTTTCTCCACTGTCATCTGTTGGTATTGGGCTATCAGTGTCCTTGACACCCTGCATGTCTTCACTTTCTCCGGTGCTTTCCTCATTGCTATCTTTCTTTCCCTTATCATCAGAGATCTCAGATTCATCTTCATCATCCTCTTCTGTCTCTTCCTCCTCTTCTTCTTCATCTTCTTCGTCCTCAGATTCCTCAGTTTCGTATTCAAACTCCCCACTTCCTTCCACTTGCCCACCCCCTGATGTCTCAGCCTTGAATAGTCCCTGGCCAACAACCTCCACGTTCTTCATATCAATGGTGCCTTTAAAGCTTCCAATCCCTGATGAGTGGCTTTGCTCGTGCAGATCAGTAGATCCATTTTGCTTGGTGTGGCCTTGGTCTGCCAAAATGCCATATCCAGTAACACCAAGTGAGAGAGATAGTGGGTCCAACTGCCTCTGGGGGGGAGGTAAAGGGCTTTGGGATGACAGCAAACTGTCTGCCGAGGGTCTTCTGTTATGCACTGGAGTACGTGCTATACGAGGTCGGCAGTCGAAGGGGGAACTTTCACTAGCGACAATCTTGCTAGGTCTGGAGAAAGAAATGAATCTGTGAATACTTTTATTACTGAAATTATTAAATAAATATAGCTCTAGATTGAGAATCAAACAAATTTAGATTTCAAAGGAAGGCTGGTCCCTGTGAAAACTTCTTCATCACCACAAACAGTAATCAGAATTTCTCAATCAAGGCTTACATGGTAAGTTTCTCAACTTGAGATAGGAATTTTTTAAGTAGCTGGTATTTTGAGTATCAGCCCCCATCACAGCAAACGATGAAGGGTTAATGCAATGAATACTTTTAATATTTCCATGGTACAAAACAACAACAATAACTTTTAGTTGATCAATTGACTAATTTCACATCTCTACCAGACAGTGCAAGGTCACCCTTGGTATTGATACAAACTATATTTCTATTAATAAGTACATCAGTGTTACTATTATGCTAACTAGTGTCACGTCCCTAACAGTACAAGGTCACCCTTGGCATTGATACATAACAAACCCTCTTGCTTTTGACATGTGCATCAGTGTTATTATTATGCTAACTAGTGTCACATAAAATTTCTACCAGTACAAGGCCACCCTTGGCACTGATACATAACAAACCCTCTTGCTCTTGACATGTACTAACATGTAAATCAGTGTTATTATTATGCTAACTAGTGTCATGTCTCTACCAGTACAAGGTCACCCTTGGCACTGATACATAACAAACCCTCCTGCTCTTGACATTTTCATCAGTGTTATTATGCTAACTAGTGTCACAACTCTGCCAGTACAAGGTCACCCTTGGCATTGATACAAACCCTCTTGCTTTTGCCACGTACATCAGTGTTATTATTATGCTACCTAGTGTCATGCCTCTAACAGTACAAGGTCACCCTTGGCACTGATATGTAACAAACCCTCGTGCTCTTGACATATACATCAGTGTTATTATTAGGCTAACTAGTTTCATGCCTCTAACAGTACAAGGTCACCCTTGGCATTGATACAAACCTTCTTGCTTTTGACGTGTACATCAGTGTTAATATTATGCTAACTAGTTTCATACATGTATCTCTAACAGATGATCAACCACTCAATGGCAAATGATGTATTATGTTGTGTTATTGGGGAATTTGCTTTACATGACATACAACAGCAACAACAACAAACCTAACAGACTCTTCCACTGCAGTAAGCTGTGGTTGTGCTTCGGCAGATTCTAAAGGAGAAGGTGTCCTTGGGCTTCCCTCATCACTGTCGCTGAATACGGAATACATTTGGAGAGCACGTTTTGTGGCAGCCTGCTTGTGGACCTGCCGAAGAGCATCTTTAGGTGGTGACACTTCAGCCTGTGAATGTACAATGTTCATAAGTATATATATTGATAACAGTTAAGTTTTCAAACTGACTGAAGGAACTAGCCTATTGAAATAAAAGTGTCTATCTATCTGAGTGTTTAGCTGTGATCTCTGTCCTCATGTCAATTTGGAAGAGAAAATTTACTGAAGAATTTGGACAGAATGTACATAGTGCCTTCTGTATGAAATGAAGTTTCGTGACTTGTTTTCATCTTACCACTGGTGGTACTGTTTTACTCTGTCCAACTGGTGCTAGTGGCGCAGGTCTGTTATTCAGTGACGACTCCAATAGCTCAAGTTCAAGTTCTGGTGCCCTGACTCCACGCACCTTGGATGCTGATCGGACTAACTGTGGTTTTATATGAACTGGAGTCTGGACATCTCTTGAATCCTTGTCTAATGGGTTTCAAAAATAGAAAAAGCTACACTTTAACAGCATACAGTATTCTAAAATAGGCAAAATAAATTAATATGGGCTTCATACTGATTTATGCACCAAAATTCAAACTTAACTAATTCTAAGAGGCTTTTTCCCACCAATTTCTGCTATTGCCTGAGGTGCAGTAAGAGGCAAGAAATAAGCAGCCTGTGTTATCAGTCTAAACGTCATCAAGTGCAATCATACTTCCAGAACAGCTCAACTGGGTATTACTAATTGGTTTGCAGTGTTAGTGACTGGTGTGGGAAATGGTGGTTCCTGATAATGCTCCAATTGTCAACTAAAATGTCTGGCCTTGGTTGTTCAAAGGCTGGGTGGATGTTACTATCCTGCAAACAAATTATCATCCAGTGGATAACATAAGCTAAATATATAGGAATCTTGAGTAATGACTGTGTCATGCTATGTCATGAAACAGCACTTCTGACTGTTCTTATTTGTATTGGTAATAATCAACCAAAAATAACAATGTTCTCAAATTACCTCCTTTCTTGAAATCTGCATCAATGTCTGATGTAATATCCACATCAGCTGGCATAGCTGTAATGAAAGATGATAAAACCATTCATCGTAATTTGAAAGAAATATAATTATTCAAGTGATGCAATCCAAGGACTGCAAGTGCCTAAAACAAATAAGTATACAGGTACGAATATGGCCATATAATTATAGAGGAGAATTTTCACTGAAATTATAGCACAAGGTTTTGACAACCAATGGCAAATCTTGATAGAAACAATGAAAATAGTTTGTTTTTGGGGAGATTTGAACCCATGTTTTGTTTCTGAACTAGCCAGAGTGCTCATCTCTTCCATTTAAAATCAAAGATTTAAACACAAATAAATATATTTTCTGATGGTGCAGCTGGCAGAGAATTCAAGGATTTTCATGGACCTCTCAAGAATGATTTTCAAGGACTTTCCAGGACTTTTTTACTCGAATTCAAGGACTACATGTATCCAGGATTTTCAAGGATGTGGGAACTCTGAGATAGGTCTGCATATACCTTATGTATGGCTATCAGAAACTCAAAAGCAAAGTGCATGGGTCACTTACTGTGAGATACAGGGGAAAGTCTCCCAAAAGGCCTCCCAGGGGATGTCGGCTCTGTCCAATCTGGCCATGAACTGGAAAGTGGGTTTGCCACAGTGTAGCTCTTCTTCATGATCAGAAGTTCATCATCAGAGGTGGGTGGGTGTCTGGGGTACCCTGTTGGAGTTGCCGACTGAGTGCCACGAACAACAGGTTCTTTTGGAGATGGCTCAGGCTCAGCACTGGTAGTGGCTTTAGCTTTGGAATGTATTGTGCCACGTTTGTAGAGTAATGCATAGCTGCCACCAGCACCTGCACCTGCTACACAAAAGGGTAAATTTGAGCAACAACCCCAAACATTACAGCCTAGTAAGACAAGTTTGTTACTAGAAATAACTTACTTCTAAAAACTGAATTGCATAAACGTGTCTTTAAATTTAAATGAACATATATAGACAGGGAATCTGCAATTATATTTTTTCATATATCCAGTAACGGCCATTCTTGAACTTTCACTGATCTTGTTCCCAGATCTTGTTTTGGAATTTTTGAAGGAAAAAAGTGTGTGTGTGTGTGTGTGTGTGTGTTGTGTGTACTTGTGCACATGTGTTGTGGGAGAGTAGGGGAAGGAGAAAACAAGATCTGTCAGAATTTGATTGCGTGTGAGCTATGAATCACACCCACATGTTAACTGCACATGTCCATGTTCCTGTCAACAAATACCTGATCTCGTCTTGGTTCAAAAATGAGATCTGGGAACGACATCGGGTTCAGGTGTTTTTTGACAGGAACTTGGGCATGTGCAGTTGGCGCATGGGCCTGATTCATGGCCCACAAGTATTCAAACTTTATCAGATCTCGGTTCTTCTTCCCCCTCCCCTCCTGCCCACTTGTTTTCCTCGAAATTCGAAAATGAGATCTGGGATGACATCAGAAATTTGACCTACTTTTGGCTATTGGCAGGCCCTGCCTATCATGCCAACAAATTGAAATCTAAACTACCAGTAAATCAAATAAAAACACACCAGAAAAGCTGGCAGCAGGTGAATGGGAAGTCCCACTGTATCCAGTCACTTTCTTCTCTTTCTTTCGCCGGTGAATCTCGGCATATGAATTCATAGGTGATGGTGATGAGGTATCATGTGAGCCCTTTGGAACATGGCTGTCTCCAGACTGTGTGGGACCGTGCAGACTCTTGGCTAGGTACTTCTCTGCATATGATGCCGAGCTAAGTTTTGATGAAGTTGCAGAAGCTGGGGCACTGCTGGGTAACGTTGACGACAGATTTGTTCCCTGTTGCCGTGGGGCAGAGCCCCGTTTACCATCATTGATCAGCTCTGTTGGAACCCAGGAATTCTCGGCTAGTGGAGGCTTGTCTGTAGCATCTACACCCTGTAAAAACATGTTGTAAATTATCCGACAATCTATTTATTTGAAAGTGAAACTACAGAACTGTTGTTAAGGAAATACATAGTAAAGAAACTGTGTTTCTAATTTCCATTTTCTGTTTTTGAAATGTAGAAACCTCCACATCAT
>JANVCK010296374.1:0-14220 GCA_026546655.1 Epizoanthus illoricatus
TATACCCTCTTGACTGCTGCAGTGAGCGGTTTGTGGCACTGCCCAACTGCTCCATCGTAATAATGAACAACAACTATAGTTACTTCTTATCCTATACCCTCTTGACCACTGCCCAACTGCTCCATCGTAATAATGAACAACAACTATAGTTACTTCTTATCCTATACCCTCTTGACCACTGTAGTAAGCGGCTTCCGGCACTGCCCTTGCAAACTGCTCCTTAGTTTCAGTCAGAGCCCTTGAATCGTGTATATGTACACTGAACTCCACACCCTATTGGACGAAACAAGTTCAGTATATCTTGTGAGGGTGGCTATTCATTTATATGCCCTTGAAATGATACAGAAACGTCAATAACTATACCAATCTAAAGTTCACAATAAGGGGTTTATAAGAAAATCACACTCCTAATGGAATTACCGCACCTTTAGGTAAAATAGCACAAACAAATTTAGGCAAAAATTTCCATTTAATATACTGGCAGTTGATGGGATTCAATGCCTATTCAGATCGAAAAGAATCAGTATTGGTGAAACTACCACAAAATATCGTGATTTGACAAGTGTCTCTCCCTATACCAAAGGTTTCTCAGTGCCCGTAGTCGTTCTGACCAGTCTGGATGTGATTCTGACATTTTAACCAAACAACACAATATAGTAAAATCTTTAGGAGTTTGATGGCCCATAATAATTTAGATTCTCTATTTAAAAATACACTGCAAATGCAAATTGACACTCGCTAAAACTCTGCTATAAGGAACTCTGTACTCACCTGGTTTGCAGCTGCGCGAACAAATGAAGCATTTGCAGTGATTGTGATCGCCTTCAGAGTATCACCTGTTCCAAAGATGATCTTACATAGAAAGTAAAACAAAAAGTCAAACAGTTTGGCCTACAGTATGAATCAATTTGATTTTGTATTTCAAATTCTTCAGTAAGAAGAATTGCAAACCAATATACGAACTCTTTGAATTGATCTTAAAGAAACTGCTCTACACCAAGTACTTATGTATAGTCTCACAAGTTAAGTTAAATCCCATTATCTTATAGTATACTTCTCACCTAGTTGAGATTCACATACATACTTATAAAATTTGAAGCTCCATTCTCCCATGGGAAGAAGGGCCTTAGGAATGTCCTAAAAATATAAGTCAGTGAGCTTCAAGTTAATTGGAACGTCTAGGATTGGTTGAGTTCGTGTGGGCCGCTGAAACCTGACACTAGAACGGCAGTTACAAATAGATCTCGGCCTCACATGGTAAAAATGAAGTTTTAAGGGGCATTTTCTTTGTTTGAACCGAATCTGTCGCCTTGATTTACCGTTGGTATTTCGGAAGTATGCAAATTTACAAGCCAACAGGTTTGGATATCCTTCAACGGCCATTCCAATAAATGTATCCACAATCATTTCAAACTAGCTTATGAATGTATATAACATGTAACACACAAATTAATATAAAATATGGCGTTTAGTTAAACTTCACATTCTGTCCAATGTCCTAACGCTTTCCACTACAGAGCAGCTTCAGATGCATTTGAACATATTCTTTACCCACACCCTTCCCAACGTGACATTTAGTAACATAAGACTATCTCTATCATCAGTGTCTTAATTCATATCAATCTTCACCAAGACTTTTCATTCTTCAGTTTTACTTAGTAAACCAGAAATTATGTAACAGAAATAGAAACATGAGTGCATACGAATCTATGCATCAATCTGATGTGAATAAATATATACATACATCTGTAGTTGCATACATGTACATAAACATACATAACTAAGTACATAATCAACTGTTTATACTGCATTAGACTACTGCAACAAACCGTTGAGGAAGCCATGCAGACCTGGATCAGTAAATATTTTCACAAAGACATAAGAGACACAGCACACTGATCCTTATGACAGAATACATGTAGACCAGGCAGATGAACACAAGATATGTACAACGAATTCGGATATGGCAGCCGAGCCCATAGAGCCCAGCCAAACTTACATGAAATCGAGGTTAGTCAGTCCAGGATAGGAAGGTTTCCTGCGAAACGTCAGCGCTTTGCGATTTGCATTTACACAGATGTTGTAATCTCAACAACCACAAAATGAAAAGCAAGTGAATTTAGGCATCATGGAGCTAGCTGGTGTGACAGAGGACTGACTAACCTCGACTTCATGCAGTGGCGGCCATATTCGGATTAAGTGTATAACAATCAAAATTTATTATATTTTGTTTTCATCTCTCTGCTCTTTACTGCGGAAAAGATCAGTGTGAATGTACCTTACCTACATTCATACATACATCTATAAATACATAGTCTACTTACCTACCCACCTACCTACCTACCTATGCATGTACGCATACATACACACAGACAGACAGACAGACAGACATACAGACATACATGCATGCATCCATCCATCCATCCATCCATCCATCCATCTCTGGTTTTATTGGTATTCCGTAATTACATCAGCATTGTAACGCCAATAAATTACATAGCATTAGCATTGTACTGAACGCATTCTTCTTGCTCAACACAGGTATGATCCAATTTGAGCGCTAACCGATGCATATCTTGCAATAGCCTTAACTGATGATTTAATTCCTAAAATCTTTAGACCATTTACACATTGTTTATGGACAAATCCTAACGATCCTGTAATAAGAATGATTGTTGTTGTATAATATCCTAGATCGTTACAGCCGTTACAGAGTTCTTGATATTTGGCAAATTTGTGTTGATAACAAGTTTCAAGGAAACGATCGAATGGGATTGAAATTTCAACAATGAAGGCTTTCCTTCTCTCCTCGTCTACTATCAGTAGATCGGGTCTTCGATGTTAAATCCTTGCAAATGAGAGCAGTTCTAGGATCTCATTTTGGTCCAGCAACATGTCGGGTTTAATCATTTAGTTACGGTGCATTTCAAGATCTGGACTATGTGCTGTAATTTGTTCTTCGATCAGCTTGAGGATTTTGTTGTGTCTCCTGACATACAAATTCTTGAATTCCATACATCTATTGAGCACATGCGATATTGTTTCGCTGGGGTTGTTACATCTTGGGCACCTTTTCTGGTAAACACTTGGGTAGCATAAATGCAGGAAGGTGTTCGTCTCTGCAGTTTGGAGATTGGTCTTGGTCACAAATTTCACGAGGTTCTCTGAAATAGAAATGTCCTTAAGGATCTCCTGAGAACACTGCATGTCAATCTCGTCTTGTCTGATGATGGCTTCTTCAACGTCGAGTTCCATCCATTCGTTTAATAGCTTCTGACTCAGACATTTCTATATTACCTTATAGCAATTTGTATTGCACAGACGTTGAGTTATGCCAGGTAATATGAGCTCAAACTCGTCATCGGTCTTCAGCAAGTTAATTTCTTCTCTTGCACGCTGTTCGTTTAATTCTACCCATTGTGATCTACTTATGCACTGTTTGGATTGTTTCTTAAAGGTGCCCGATGTGTTTATTTCATATCCACCAAAGGAGGAGTTGTTGTCTTGGGCGAGCATTACTTTGCGTTTCTTCATGTGGAGCTGAAAAGATTCTCTTGCTACAAAGCGGACTTGGTCATCATCACTGTTTAACATTTCGAACATGAATGAGATCTTTCTTGCAATGTACATGTTCGTTGAATTTCTCAGTCCTAAACCACCTTTGGTTTTTGCTAGGAACATAAACGTCCGGTTTGCGTTTGTGCCTAGTCCAAGTCATTTTCTAACGCAGCTGACAATTTCGTCTTCGCACCATTTAAGCTTTCGGATTGGTAAGTTCGTGTTACAGAACTTGGACTCTAAGGCTGAACAAATCATAACGTTGATGGCTTCGATCTTAGCACTGATTGGAAATGGTGCTCTATTAATTGCTTCTAACCTAGTAATAAAATTGTCATCCATTAAACGTATTTATTCTTCACACGTACTGTTCAAATTCAAGAAGTTTTCCAAGTACGGGTACGCCTTGTCTCCTGGAAGTTTCTCAGTTACTTGGGCACTGATCTCTAGTTCCGTTTTTTCTCCGTCTTCGTTCTTGTACCAATTGTTTCCCGACCGTCGTTCCTACAGGCGAGCGCATTTTGGCGCTTTCACTTCCATTCTTGCATAGTTTGTGAAGTCTTCGGTTGTTTGTACAATTTGTTTAGCTCCTTGGCTATTTGTTGCTATAGCTCCTACATCGTCCACGTACCCTTGCGCTGCAGTTGGTCTGCATACATATCCTAATCTGATTCAGATACTATGCTATAAGGCAATGTTGATACAAGCTGACGTGGATACATACTGCACATAATGAATCTTACTTACCTTTGAACGCTCTCTCACCCGGGAACTTGGATGTAAATTGTGTGCTCTTGGCGATGGGTCGTCGTCTACAACGTTCACTTTGCTAAGCAAAGTCCTGGATAAAGAAAACACGCAGGAACTCAGTCACATGACAAATACGGACCATACTCATCATGTGAGATGAAACGTAAAACATTTTAAGTCTAAGCAGCCTCGGGACATTGTCACTTAACTGACTGCAATAAAATTACTTGTTGCTTAGGAAGTTTGGGTGAAACAAGGCAGTTTCTCAAATATCTAGAAGAAGTTTCCAACCACATTTTCCCACCGACTTTCAGTTTTGTTCTTATGTAAGTTTAGGTCACTACTTTATGTATTGGGCCGTATGTCAACAACATCAAGAACAACAACAACAACAACAACAACAACGACAATAACAACAACAACAACAAAAACAAAAACAACAACAACAACAACAGCATATTTATTTTCACTCATACATGTAGGCAACAAAATATAAATAGTATTACATATATGGAAATTTTCCTTCAGATTGCAAGATTGCCTTCTTGTATTTGCGGTTTAAAAATGGGTTGGAAGTACTATTGAATAAAGAGACTGAAAACTGTAGGAGTGGGGTAAAATCTATGTGCTCGTTGAACAATGCTCATTTATGTGAACAAATAGCTTACGGATACCTAGCTCGTTCCTTTTCATTCTTTCCTCCTATGGTATCAAGGATCGCATTGAAATCTCTCACTGCCGTCCGACAAGCAAAGAGCTCTTTACCTGAAACAAAATACAATTAGCTGGTCAAATCTTTCTCATATTCATCTTACCACTGTCTGTCCTATGTCTTCGGTTGTAAACATTTCTAGCACATTAACAAGAAAGGGGTCTAATGGACAAGGCCATATTTGGATATTTTGATCGTCATTTTCACAGCAATTAATGACGTAACAAGCACCATATCGTATTTCTTTGCCTAAATCCAGTCCTATCATGTTTAACTGCGAGACCTTAGTCAATTAATCAAAACAGCACCTGCCGAGACATATATATGGTGGAATAAACAGAGTTTTTTGTTGTATTTCTCATACTTTAGCCACATAGAAACAGTAAGCTTGCCTGCTGACTACGGGCATGTATAGTGACTTTGTGATTTCTCTGCAGACTTGTTATTCATGGTCAGTACAGACTGTCCAACCGTCCCAATCTCGTCGGGACAGTCCCAGTTGTAAAATAATGAAACTTCACGTGTCATCTATCGACTATGTCAGTCTTCGTCTATTGTCAGTCGGAGTCTGTATTAACTGAGCTCAAATCAAATTTCTTTCGTAGTTACTCCTCTTACCGTCAATTTTCTATTTTCTATACGTGTCTACGTTGTAAAGCTCCTGGATTTTAACATCAAAAATGACCATTTTTAGCTTGCTGAATCGCGCTTAGAAGTGCCCTCAAAATGCCATTTCAGGGGTCCAAAAATTCAAAATATTCTGGGGAAGCATTTCCCCGCACCCCAATAGAATGCTCGGGCTACGCCCTCGCGTAGCGGTCAGAAGTCCATGTCCTAACGAGATACAGTCCAAAGGTTGGACAGTCTGTCAGTATTATTTTGTAAGCCCAAATAAAGTTCACCATCAGTACACACTAGTCACTATTTCCCCTTCTCGAACTGCTCACAGAATAGCCTGCGGAGGAGACTAATTGGATATCTTCTACCACAAACTTACAAGTGAGCCCTTTTGGGTCTCCAAATTTGATAAGTGTACCTTCAAAAAATTCGCATAACTTTGGCAGTAGTGGCTGGGCCCTCTCTTGCACAGCTTGATCGGCCAATATTTGTTCCTGAAATACAATGTGAAATACACTTATGCATACTGCACGTTTATACAAATCGGTCTGATCAATTGTTTGGTTTGGCAGCATGCAAATGTGCAACAAGGAGGGAACTTAATTCAGTGAAAATAATCCAAAAAGCAAAACAGAACTAGTTATTCTTAACTAAAGTACATGACACCAATAGAACTTGTGGATTATAAATCATCAAACGTCATTAATATATTTCAATACCCGGCCGGGGTTCAGAAATCAGGATTGCTATTAATAATAAATCGAACATATAGCATAACATGGTTTGTACCGTTTATTTTCCTTCACAGCGAGAAATCTCTTCCACGCAAACACAGAAGGAGAGATTTTCTTGATGCGAAGTCGCATTAGTGTCTGCGGGCAGGCTAGGCTAGGCCGTTTAGTACGACTTTTCATTCTAAATTTGTTTCTTTTCATCACTTGTGGCAATACCCTAGAACTCCCTAGCTGAATATATTAAAGCCCAATCGCTACAGAGTTGTCAATAAGAGCTAGCAGCCAGCGAAAAATAATCTAATATTAACACTGTTGCAAAAAATATGAAATGCAGAGTTTTCACCATAAGGTTGCTATTATTAGCGACTACTAAAGTTAGTGAAATAAAAAAGGTTCTCAGTAGTCTTTCAACATAATCAATACGTTTTCTTTCTTAAAACTAAAGAAAACACTTATGTAAATAGCTATTTGAAAACACTTAATTAAATAGCTGCTAATAATAGTATAACCTTTAATAAGGTAATAAATGATAATATTATAAAATAAATTTTAGAGTACTATTTGCGAAGCTTTAAAGGTGCTGCTTACATATTATAAAATCCGCTAATATAAATAGGTTTTGAAGTTATTTCTCCATCCATCTACTTTGCAGAATATGCCAGTTATATGAAAACGCACTGAAAACCGTGCCATATTTGTGATGGTGAATAAAATATATAGAACAGGGCTTATGCATAGTTTTAGATTTATCTCATATTACTCAATATCGATCAGTAGCCCATGGAGACTAGCCTGTTTTACTATTCTTGAATCAGATTTTTCAACTCTGAGTTAAATTTATTCCTGGAATACCAATAAATGGCTTTTAAGGGAATGAACCAGGAGTTACGCATTCCCTACCCATGCATGAATTCCAACCAGCAATAATTCTTACCTGGAATGTAAACATGCACCTGCCATTACTCAATGCCGAGACGAATGCAATCATTGTTGTTATGTCCAAGTTGATACGCTTACTGCCACAAAACAAAAACCGTAAATTTATCAGAATTAGTGATTAATTAAATTAGTTCATTGAAATCACAAAAGAATTGTTGTAAAACCTTAGAATAAGTTAGAATTCATATAGATCTACCAGTATTAAAAACGGGATGAATATCAATATTTCATAGAACATTCAAATATATGTTAATACTGATGTCCAAGTACAGGCAAAGGTACACTGTTAAAATAACATGGCAATGATTCCAATCAGTGTAACGAAGTTTATACCTGTAGGAAAAATGATTTGCACTCTTAATTAGGAGAAGAAAAGGTAGAGTAAAAGAAGGAAGGGAAAAGTCGAGGAAAGGGAAAGCAAGGGTAGGAGGAGAAAATTGGAGAAGGAAGGGCAAAATGGGAGAAGGTAGAATGGGGAAAGGAAAGTAAAAGAAAAGTGGAGGGAAGGGGACGGATTTGGGAAAATGCAGGAAGAAAGGATAACCGTCCATGCCCTGAGAAAGTGGGAGGATGAGGGTGAAGTGAGAGAAGGTAGGAGAAAGTGGAGAAAAGAAAGGAAAAGAAAAGTGGGGGAAGGAAGGGGAAAGTGGGGGATGACGAGGGAAAGCAGGGGGAGGAAGGGAAAGGTGGTAGAACAAAGTAGAAAATGCGAGAAGGGAAAGTGAGGTAAGGAAGAGTAAAATGGAAAAAAAGTGGAAAGCGGGGAGAGGATGAGTAAAGTGTGGAAATGAAAGGGAAAGTGGGGGAAGGAGAGGAAAGTGGGGGATGGCGAGGGAAAGCAGGGGAAGGAAGGGAAAGGTGGTAGAACAAAGTAGAAAGTGCAAGAAGGGAAAGTGGGGTAAGGAAGAGTAAAATGGAAAAAAGTGGAAATCGGGGAGAGGATGAGTAAAGTGTGGAAATGAAAGGGAAAGTGGGGGAAGGAGAGGAAAGTGGGAGAATGATAGGTAAGGTGGGAGAAGGTACAAAAAAGTGGGGAAAGGAAATCAAAAGTGGAGGAAGAAAGGGGAGAGTGGGAGAATGAAGAGGGCAGTGGGGGAAGCAAAACGAAAGATGAGGGAAGGATGGGGAAAGTAGGATCTCGAATGAAGGGTAAGGTGGGAGAAGGTAAGAGAAAGTGAGGAAAGGAAAGCAAAAAAGGGTGAAGGAAGGGAAAAGAGGGACTGAAATGAAGGGAAAGTGGGAGAATGAAGTAGAAAGTGGGACAGGTGTGGGAAAGTGGGGGAAGGAGTGAAAAAGTGAGTGAAGAATGGGAAAGTAAGAAAAGGAAGGGGAAAGTGGGTGAAAGAAGGAGAAAGTGGTAGAAGGAAGGGGAAAGTGGGAGAAGATAGGGAAATGTGGAAAATGGAAGGGGAAAGTGGGAGAAGGGAGGGGAATGTTGTAGAAGGGGAAAGTGGGAGAAGGAAGGGGAAAGTGGGAGAAGGGAGGGGAATGTAGGAGAAGGAAGTAGAAAGTGGGAAAGGTGTGGGAAAGTGGGGGAAGGAATGGAAAAGTGAGTAAAGAATGGGAAAGTAAGAAAAGGAAGGGGAAAGTGGGTGAAAGAAGGAGAAAGTGGTAGAAGAAAGGGGAAACTGGGAGAAGGGAGGGGAATGTGGTAAAAGGAAGGCAAATGTGGGAGAAGGAAGGGGAAAGTGGGAGAAGGGAGGGGAATGTGGCAGAAGGAAGGGGAAAGTGGGAGAAGGGCTCAGGGGAAAGTGGGAGAAAGAAGGGGAATGTGGTAGAAGGAAGGGGAAAGTGGGAGAAGGGAGGGAAATGTGGTAGAAGGAAGGGGAAAGTGGGAGAAGGAAGGGGAATGTGGGAGAAGTAAGGAATATGTGGGAGTAGGAAGTGTACCATAGGAGAAGGAAACTGAAACTGGGAGAAGGAAGGTGAAAATTGGGGAAGGAAGAGCACTGGGAAACTCAAAGTGGGCAAAGGAAGGGGAAAGTGGGAGAAGGGAGGGGAATGTGGGAGAAGGAAAGGGAAAGTGAGAGAAGGAAGGCAGAGATTAAACACACATTTTCTAAAATAATATACAAATGCAACATAGGACTCATATAAGATATATGGATCAATTACCATACTTTCTGGAAAGGATGTGCAATATTGACACCATCACTAAGGGAACTAACACAGCTTGTTGTACTTCCAGGATCAGGTAAAACATCTCCTTTTACTGACATCCCAAGCTTCACAAGTGCTTCTGAAACATCAGTGAGAGTTATCAGTTAGTCTTTGTTTATTATATTGCATGATTGTGCATACTGTAGGTCTACATATAGCTGAAGGCAAAAACTGTGATCAATACAAATACTGAGAAGCTACCAAGATCACTGAGAATTAAAACTTTAGCTTTTGTTTGAAAATAAATGGAAGTACAGGAATAAGCACAAAGAGAAGGAGAAAGAAAATGTGCATCTATTTATGCCAACACACATGCATTCTCATTCATGCTTTACATGTATGTGCAGGTTCAGCAGAACCTCACTTTGTGACCATGCCGTTATTATGACCACCTCGTTATTATGGCCACTATTTTTGGCTGAAGAAAAGATTTCTTATCTAAAAACCTGTTATATTCTCGTTATAAATTTACCATGTTATAATTATGAACAGTTGAAATGCCAATGGAATGACAGATGACAACGACAAAAGCAAAATTAATAATAATTATGTTGACAAACAGTGAAATATTTTGATTGGTTGGTATCAATTCACAGTGTTTTGTGGCAAAGTGATGAACAGAAAAAAAGCAAAAAAAATTATCTTAGTTTTTTGAACTGATCATGCCAGTAATATGACCACCCCGTTAATATGACCACATTTAATTTTTGTGGCCTGGCATTGGTGGTCATATTAATGGGGTTCCACAGTATTGACAGAGGCAGTTTACACTGGTGTCAAAGGAGTATAATTTGTTATTTGAATTTATATATCTGTGCTTGTGTCACTAAATTAATAATGAATGTAGCAGGTGTTGTAGCTTACTTGCCATGGACTCTGTTACTCCACTGAAGAAGGCAAAAGTCACATGAGGTGGAGCAAAGTTCACAGGGTGATCTTTACTTGTAGACAAATACTCCTAAGTGAATGAACATTTTAAACACAGTTACTCTTTTAGATGAACTTCAAAAACTGTTATCTCCAACTATGAGAGATTGTTATTGTTTTTTCATGCAGTAAAAGTTGTACATGAGATTTACAGTGTGCAACATCCTGCAGTTGATGAAATTTTTGTTGCAACTGCAATTAAAATTGTACTGATCAAACAAAAGAAATTAGTAATGCAATTAGGCAACTAAAAATCTCACACACAATCATGTAGTTGCATACTAGGTCTGTGGCAGGCTTATGATCAGATGGCCACTAAAATTTCCTGCAAACTACATTTTGTATATAGAACTAAGATCCTTCTCCTTCTACCAGATGAGTTGTAATTTGTGATGGCTTCTATTGATAGTTGTTGTTGCAAGCTTTCATGTTCAAGTAATTCCTGAGGTTCTACTACATGTGTAGCTGTACATATGCATATAATCAAGATGAATGTGTATATTTTCAAAGTGTATGCAGGACCACATCACACAACTTACTCACATGATCAATGATATCATTAGGAGTGTCATGACATTAATTTATATAATATATTTAATTTGCAAGACATAACGTACAGTACATCTACTAAGTTAGCCATTAAGTGTAAGTCAGAAAATGTAAAAAAATATATCCATATATGGTAGTCTAAATTTGCCGTACCTGAGCCTGTTTCACAATCTCTTTGTCTCCATATTGGCCTTCACCTTTAAATTACAGAGTACCTTTTAGGTTCATTTAACATCTAGAGGCTTCATGTAATTGCCTTAATTACTTGCTGATCGACTTACCTGTAAGGTGTCTTTTATATCAAAATAATGCTTTAATATTTTTAAAATATTATTTGGACACCTATCTGCCTGTCATAATAGCTAGGCCTCCCACCGAGTGCTTTGAAAACTTTTAATTAATAAAATCTGATATTACTGTCTAGCAATTAGAGTAATAAACTGAATGTTTCTTCTATATCTCGGAGCAATCTCCTGCTACTGTTCTTGAATCTACTGTGAATATATTTCTATAGAACAGGGAATAAGCAGTAATAAACTATCTCGAGTGGGGGGTATTCTGCAATCTAGCCATATCTCTGAATGCTAAGCATCGGTGACATGAGTTTGATTACTTCATTCAGCCCCTGGGATAGAAGTTTGACACACACAAAAATGTTATAAAATAATTAAGCTGTAAACCTACTCCTGGTATGGGTATGGGAGCACAAGGAAATCTGATACAATTACCTCACATCCATATAAATACCATTTTCAGTTATTTTGGGCACCATCTTGGATTGCACGACCACATTATGCATTGTGCGCTGGGATTAGTTCCCAGTTTAGCTTGACCCTTGTTGGTAACGAAATCAATATATCACAATAACAGAGCATGCAGATGCATACAAACTGTTGGGTGATTATAGACTCATTAGGAAGTAGTCCCAACCTACAATGTTGCCATGCAATCCAAGATAGCACCCAAAATAACTGAAAACAGTATTTATTCAGAAGTAACTAACTAAAGGTAATTCTATCAAATTTCATTGTGCTCCCTTGGTTATGGGAAGATCACAGGGGCAAGTACCTCATAACTGGCATTCAGATACAATGCATGACAGAACACAAAAATATCACACTCCCCAAGTCAACTGTCAAACACTGATAGATTATTATAATAAATTACACTACCACACACATTCTCACAACAATAAGGGTGAATTCGTTTGGGATGATTCTGGAATACAAAGAACTGGAGTAAGATGACAGCACTATATATAATATCTTGTTATTTGCGGCTAGCACTGTGTGAACACAACCACCAGCTCTTAATTATGGAGAAGTGATGCTATTTGACCGTGATATAGACTGTGTATGCCAAACTATTAACTAGAGCTGTACTATACAGTCATGGACTACTGTACTGAATAAGAACCAACCTTCCCATATCTTGTGCAGAGCATATGCATTCCTCGCCACCACCTTGATCCAAGAACTTCCGCCATCTGCAACAATGTCGACAACAAGTGGGGCACTGGAAGTTTCTGATTGGTTGGCAGCTATTACTGGCTTGAACAAGCTTATGACATCAGAACTTTCCTCTGCAGTCCTGAGAACTGACTCCAAGTGTAAGAGGTTGCTGCTCTTCACGTGAGATTCTTTGAATGATACATCTTCCTTAGCAAGCTGGTGAAAGGCAGAAATATAAAATCTGTAGAAAGTTCTCAGTGGCTTTCAGAAGGAGGGGAGGGGAGGGAAGGGGGCACACTGTGTGAATGCAATAATCCACTGCATATTCATTTATAACCAAATTCATCAACCTAAAACTTTTGTTTAAATCTGAATAGATCTACAATGATCTGAAATGTGAAATCATTCACAGATCCACTATAATTTGATAGCCACTGAATTCGTCAATTTACAACTATATTAAATTTTGCTTCAGTCCGAATTTTGGTCCAAAAACTCAATCCTAAATTTGATAGCCCCCTGGAGGGGGGGGTTACTTGGATATGAGTGATAAGGAGGTGTTAAGGATATTTTGGGGTTCAAAATTCTCAATTTTGGTATTCTTGGCGGGGGGTTGAAATTTTTCCCAGTATTTTCTAGGTAGTGACATTCTGGCCAGTAGTTTTTTTGGGGTTGTGTCAAGGATTTTAGCTGGTATTTCAAGCCGGATGTGAAAAAATGAGTGGTATTTTGGGGGTTTAGTTTTGGCCCTGGGTAATTTTTGGGTTTAATTTTGGCCCATGAATATTTGGGGGGTATTAAATTAGTCAAATTACATTTATGACTTCATTCATACATCCCTGTCATTTATATCTGAGGTCCCACTGGGCCATAGCCATAGGATCTGCAAAAACATGTTAACAAAGTTATAAGCAAATCGGGTCACCCTCAGACTCCTTTTACTGTGTGTTGATCCATTCACTAAATCTATATTTTGGCAGTGTATGAACTGTTTACTGGTGGCTCTGGACAGTTATAATATAAATACAACTGCACTGTTTACAGCTATATGTACAACGTATGTACATCATTGTTTATTCGTTATTATTGCCATTTTTGTGATATTTTTGGCAAGCTTGCTCCATTTCCTATACAATAAATTCTACAGTCACATCCCGCAAAAATTCTTGTCAAAGTTGAAAGTTTGCTCCATTTTTCAAAATATCTAAACTCTCTAAATCGGATATATAAGCATTTAATAAAAAAAATCAACGCCTTTGAGCTAGGTCTTGCATCGATGCTACATTCCCACAACAGCCAAATTTCAATTATAGAAGTTATGTGCGAGTCAAATCCAAATGCGAACATGCCCCCCCCCTGGGCAAACCCCCGGGCATTTGACTTTTTCGTAAAAAAAATGGTCTAATGTCCGGCCCAGGAAGCATTTATTTTGGTCAAATACGCTGTTGTCCGTTCCTACCATGATGGTCAAATGCCTGGCCCCCCAGTCTATCACATCATATGAAAAGATAATCAAATGGACAAAATATAGTACATACGTTCTTTTTGATACGCGAAACAGTTTCGGTTTTATACACCTGTATAAAAACACTGAAAACATAGTCATACAGCATTCTGCATTTTCGTAACTTGTCATTATAAGCCATGGACGTGGAACCATGAAATATAGAAAGTGAACACAACAAGACTCGACGTGTCTATGAAATATTAATTTAAACTTTCTATCGTATCATAAAGTGCAAAGTATGTGGCGGCACCTTCAAATTCAAATCCGTAAGCAACAGAATTCACCACGGAAAACGGTGTTCCAGGGATTTCGCCC
>JANVCK010296485.1:3282-14219 GCA_026546655.1 Epizoanthus illoricatus
ACTAGGGATTTCGCCCCGGGAGGACGATTTCACAGAAGGGGAGAGGGACGAGATCCCTGCGCTGACACATTCATGCACGAAACGCTGCCAGCACGACGCTACACCTTTGTATCGGATACAGGATAGCTTTATGTGCCGCTTCAACTGTAGTGTGAACAGGGCACGGTAATTGTGCCAAGACACGCGTTTCGCGTGTGAACAAGAGGCACGTCCTCTCTATTTCTTGTGTGTGCACAAAACCTATGCGCTGCAGTGCGAAGGACTTACTTCGTGTCGTGTGCCGACTTGCTCCGTTGGCCGTGTCCACATTCCACCGGATAACTTATGTGCCAGTGTGACAGGATCGGACCCTGGCTCAGATGCCCCCCCCGAGAACCTGAGCCTAGGCTCACTGAGTTGCTCCCCCCCCCTTAGGCTCAGATGCCTCCCCCGAGAAAATTTGTTAGCAAAGAGAACGTGCGATCGAACAAGTCCGTGCTTTTTACTTGTAAGCGCTCTCAAGAACAAATTAGTGCCACAAATTTATCGGTTTTATTACTGTCACGTGTCACCCTCACTAAATAAAGTCTATTGATTGATTGATTGATTTATAACTCGCCTTCCAAGACGACCGTGTTGTTGTCTTAAACAAAACAGGTGATTTTCGGACAACCCAACAAGGTGATAGAACAGGACCAATTTGTAAAACAGCGCATTGCTGTAAAGTTTGCATCTTGCATGCGATCGGCTTCTGTCGTGTTACGTGCGTTTGATTTTCGCCGATCTGTTGCATTCACGCGTATCGGGCCGTGCAGTGTCGAAAACAACCGCAAAAGGCTTCCCATTCAGTTACGCCTTATGGTTACCTCGAGGCATAAAACTTTATTTTATTCAATCGGATTGGCGTTTCGTTTTTGAAACTTCTTTACTTGAGACTTAGTCATTTGGTGAAAGCGTCTCCGAATCGATACATTTTGTAGCGTTCGCCCAGCGAGCTTTTTGCTTCCTTTCAGATGGTAAATATTCAAATGCCGAAGACAGACAAGAGAACTTTTATTAGTAATTTTAACAAAAGAACGATGACTATCTGCATATATTTACATCTGTATGCTCGATATCAAATATTTGTGAGACAGATCTTGAAAACCTGAACGCGCGTTTACGTACATGTGCGATGTGGTCCAAAACCTTGAAAATTTGTACCTTGCAGGCTAAACGCAACTGAAATATTGGGGGACAAAACGTTATTACAGGCTACCTGCAAGGACGAGCCAAACCCTCGGATTGTTTTAAATTTACGTTGTTGCATATTCCTTGCACGTGTTATAACACTACTGAAATAACGTTTGCCAGTGCAAAAGAGTTATGACCAGAGGGGGGCGTTTGAGCCTAGGCCCAGATGCCCGGGGAGGCATAAGGGGGATCTGACCTGGGACGCTGGTGTCCCCGTGGATTTGGTCCGGGGTCTCCCCCGCGGATTTGGTCCGGGGTCTCCCCCGTGGATTTGGTCCGGGGTCTCCCCCGCGGATTTGGTCCGGGGTCTCCCCCGTGGATTTGGTCCGGGGTCTCCCCCGCGGATTTGGTCTGGGGTCTCCCCCGCGGATTTGGTCCCCCTCTTTAAACTTATGCTTGCAGTCTTATAGTCCACTTTGGTCAACTTATATATATATATCATAAGTATGGTGTAATTCAATTGTCTGCTCTTACAAAACTAAATTTGTTCGATCTTGGCAGTGTTGTTTAATTGAAGTACATAATTTTTTGATTGTGTGTTGTTTGGTCGGTTGTTGTCAGAAGCTTCGAAGCAGTTCGATCGTGTGTTGTCAGAAGTATGGACAGTTCGGTGTGATCGTGTGTTGTTTGGTCATTTTTATTACATGTATCGTAAAAGACAGAGCGCAATGCACCACACATAGCACGCTTTCTGAATATAAACTATCTCTAAAGGAACCGCGGGCAGTGCCTCATCTAGGAGCCCCTACGTTTTGCTTAGCACGAAAAATGTGTGTAAAGGCCAATATAGTTTTTCTTGGCATATCATCAACGTTGGCAAATTGAAAGGATTCTAGCAGAATTCAAGTAAAGAAAAGACCCGACTTAGGATCGTCTTGGCAATCTTAAACAAAGAGCCGAAATAAATCTGACAAGTTTCATCTAGTGTGGGCCAATTAAAATTATCCTGAAGTGCGTGGAGCGAAGCAATTAACTAAAACTGCACCAACCTGGCTGGGTGTGCTGCGCTGAACCTGTCAATTCAGTCTTGAAACCTGGCAATGGACCACCTCGAGGTTTTTCTAAATTTTGATATTCGGCCTGGATCGAAAAACCATTGATACTGCTGTAAAGAGCAAATTAACGTAAGTCCAAGTTTTGAGCGTGATACCTTGTACAGACCTTGTACAGACCTTGTACAGAGGCGAAGATATGTCAAGGTAATAATCGAACTTTTTTCAGACATTCAGTTTGTATTGTGGTTACTCAAAACCTTGCATACTCGCTATGCAAAGATTTGAGTACCGCCATACAAATGCCTGTAAAAAGTTCGATTTTTACTTCGACATATCTTCACCTTTACCAACTTGGACTGCAAATTTTGGGGTTCTCTTTTCGATTCAGACCGAATATAAAAATTTCGAAAAACCTCGAGGAGGTCTATATTCTTTAATAACAAAAGTAAACTTAGTTATCTGTATAAAAAAATATTACTTGACGTGAAACACCTAATAAGACATCCGTCAAAGATATTACAAAACACTGGACTCCTTTGTAGATTGTTATGAAATATGCATGAACACTGGGCAAACACAGTACTACTTGCACGACTACCCTGCAGGTCCTGTAGGGCATTGCACGACATGCACTGCCTCTGGATTTTATATATACTGTACATTTGTACATTTTTATCACTGTGTTCTAATGATTTTTTATCTTGTGTCCGGTGAAAGGATAGTTATTAAAGAGACTGTCTTGGTAGCGGTTGCTGTTATATCAGTAAATATGGTTTGCACTCCAACATGAGTGAGATGACAACAACTTAAGAGGCTTGAAAAAGTGAAATATATTTTGTATTACTTTTATGAATTTATAGTAAGATTTTTTGAAAGTTTTTATTGTGTCGAAACAGTATTAAGACTTTTAACATGTCTAATCCATCATCCATGCGTTACTCTAACATTATAATTTCACTTAATCATGACACAGACGTGGAATTGTCTGTTATAAACTGTTCTGCAGTTTGAGCAGTTTCGGGATGATATACTATAGCTGAAATGTATCTTGGAAACAATATATGCTGTAAAACACTTCCATTGTCGATTGGATAACTATTATAAGTCTGAAGCCCGCAAGGACGAGACAAGAAGACACTATTGAGTCTACTGACTGTATGCAGTATTGTGTCTTCGTATCTTTTGTATCACCGGTGTATTTTTGAAATGGACGAATGGTTCTGGCAAAAGACTAACAAATTCTCTTTGATATAGATGATATTAAAATTAGGCCATGGTCAAGTTTCAAAGTTGTTTAATGCGGGTGTGAACATTTCTAAATGTATTAAACACGCGTATTATAAATGTACATATTATTTATTTATTATTAATTATACATGTGTTTTTACGAACGGGAGGAAGAGTGGCTTAAACATGATAAACAGAATTAAGATATAAAGCTGATTATTGAACATAAGAATTAATACTTTAGACTTCTAGCTAGTTTGACTCCAGCACTGCACGAGTGGAAGCATGCTGTCATGTTGGTCATGTATTTATAGTAAATAACACAATATTTATAAGTTGTTAGTATGTTACATAATCAATGTCCATGCAATGTGCTTTGATATTAGACTATTTCGTTGTTGTTCATTGTATATGTATAAGTACTGCATCCGGTTTTGAAATTTATATTTTGAAATCAAGAATATCCCAGTGGTTGGCCGAGTTTGTTCACACCTGAAGCAAGGAAAATATAAAAAAAAGAATAGAAAATGAAAGGAAAGGAACTGATCAGTGTAGATAATGCACTCAGGCTGCCGAAGAGAAGCAAAGTGAAAACCAAGTCACTCATATTTTATATTCCGCACTATGTTCTATTATTCTCTTGTCTTCTTACATAAAATGTTTTTGTCTTCACCGTCTACGTTCGATTTTAAAAATGTATTGTGTGTGTCCTAATCATAATGTTGTTTTTCTTGCATGTATATATGTATAATGTATTCTCTGATTGACTATGACATATAATACATGCCCTCCAACGATATATGGGTTTCGGTTTTGTATTAAAAGAAACTATATCAACAGCACTTTTGGCTCGGGGTAATTCACTGTAATTGATGTGAAGCTGATAAGCAATCCATTAAGAATTAAGCTGTAAAACAACATACACAAGCGCGCTAAAGTCTAAAGGGGCACACGAAGTTTTGTGTTTACGTTATACTAACTGAAAAACGGTGTGACATATGGTAAAATAAAAACTACACAAGAACTGAGGAGAAAAACGCACTGGTGTGTTATGCTTGTAACATATATCAGTTTTCCTCACTCAGACGAAAGACGCTTAGGGATTTGTGCGTGTGTGGGGGGGGGAGTGGAATTGACTTTCGATAAAAACGGTACGACCTGAAAACACAAAAACTAATAATTTGCGCGACACAAAGTTATAAAGAAAAAGAGAGGTAAAGAGGGGGAAAGCGAAAAACCAAAATTTGCATCCAAAGATTGTACGAAAAAAAATTGCAACGAAACATATTCATCACATGTAATAATCAAAAAGTCATATGAAAATAAAATGTTCATTCCACCTTTGTTGGTTGTTTCGTGATAACAAAAATTCTCGTGGCACCACCTTTACTATAGAGTTGCCCCAAATATTGTGACCCCCTACAAAATGACTAACCCGATGCCATGCCAGTAAGAAAATGATAGATTCCTAGAGTCGTTTGTTATTATACTATACCACTGGACCAAGCCTAAATTATTCCCTATATGGAACCTCCTATGTCAAACAATACTGAACTAAAACTGTCAAAACTCCAAAATTGGGTATCGCCGAAAATTTAACACTATCCCCTATATACTGGTATATCAAGTAGTTTGTTACCGACGGACCACGATCACGGATGAACAAATACTCGTAACGACGAAACCATAAAATACGGCTTTTTCAAAAGTGAATACATTATATCAGTCAACCGCTCGTCTGTATATTCTGAAGCAATGGTCCAAAACCCAAAGTATGCAACTACTAAACAGTATTATTTTGAGAATTAAAGTAGTGTCGGAATATGATATTTTAATCGGCATTTTATTTGTTACTTTACTTGTTTCTTTATAATGTTAAAACTGCGTGGACCGCTAATGTGCCGACTTTTAAAAGCTTTAATTATTTTATCTTCTACTGAATTAAAAACGTGCATTAGCGGCACGACACACTTGACGAGACGAGACAACACAATACATGTTTGCATTACATGTTTTGGGTAGCAGTAACGCGATGTATTGACACTAACATTTTTAAAACACACAATCCCTGGACGCTCGTTGAAATTACACTTTAAGACAACATTTAGTACGCCTTACCAGAGAGGTAGATACTTCTGAATTTATGAACGGTATTTCCTTTTGTTTAGTTGAACGGGCGGGTTTATGCGGTGTGCATCACGTGTCATGGTTTGCGGACTGATTACCAAGCACACAAAAGAGCAGCTAATAATTAGTGCAGAAGACACGTAACTCAACTCTTCTGAATACACCTTCGGTGTATTAATGTATTAAATCACTTCCATTGACGAAATTCAACAAAGTTTCCTGGACGTATATGTATAATTTGGCCTAACCCGAATCAATTTAGGCATGCCCCCCCCCCTTCCTGGGGATGTGGGTCTGTCATATGTTTACACCAATACATTTGGTAAACGTATACCGATAAACTAAACGTTAGTTGTCGTTTAAAAAACATCAAAGACAGTAGCTATGGAGGTCAGCCATAATATACAAGCGCCGGAAATGAAGCTAGCGCAACCTCGCCCTCTATCATAAATCGCTTTCACTCCAGTCACTAGCCTCGACAAGATTTTCGACTTTCAAAGAAAATGGAAGCACTCTTTTGCAGTCCATAAATAGCAGTACTTACTTACTTCCCTCGATTCGCCCGAAATACAACTTGTTTACCCCATCGGAGTGGTAGACTCCTGTGATATTCATATTAATCATAAGTAATTTTGTTTCAATCAAAGAGATCCTCGGTTTGCCAAATTTTCTGTGTTTGCCTCAACCACCGAAAGGCTGACCAACTGTTAGTTTGTGTTTACATTTCTACTGAAGGATTTGAATCATTTCGAACATGTATACAGCTCAGTCAGGTTATGGATTATGTCCAGATTATATCAAGAAAAATAAATTTCGTGTGATAACTTAAAGAGTAACTCGCAGCAACAAGTGTATTGTCGTGTATGTTACAACAAAGAAAGCAGAATTGTGTATCAGGGCTTTGGCCAAAGTTAATTTAGTTCTTATTTAGTATGAAGGTTGCTCGCAAAATCAGTGTTATTCTGTGAATTATTGCCAGCCTTGTTACAACCACTCGAAGCTTCCTCTCCCATTTTTGATTTATTTTACCAAACGCATACAATAGGTGTCACTTACAATTTTGTCCGTTCTGAGGTTTTCGCGTATTTATGCCATATTAATTGAAATTAATTCGAGTAAACCTTGTGTCACAAGTAAACTAAAAATTATGTCACATGTAGTTTCATTTGCACTGAGCTTAAAACTTTCTAGATACTTCCAAATCCCTAAAGACATCTCTCTTGTCGTCAATCGTCTGTGCCGAATTCTTTTATTTTGGAAAGTGATAGGAGGCGAGTGGAAAAAGAATGAGAAGTCCACTGCTACACCTGAAATCACAAAAAGAAAAGGAAACAGGGCTTTGGGTCAACAGCGCGGTTTGATAATCAAATATCTTCGAACTGTAAACGGCGAATTTTAATTAAAGTCAGTCTTATTAAACTATTGTTGATTACACAAAGCTGGACTAATAAATACACAATGTTTCAAGGTTTCTTTTTGTGACAAAACGAAACTTTGACTGCAAGTTACAAGCACGTCGTTTGGCAATGGTACGACAACTATTCAAACAGGCGATCAAAAGAGAAAACTCTCCAATAGTTTTTCTGCGTGGATCAGTAAAAGTTACACGATCAAAGTGCATGTGTTTCCTAAACAGATTATAGATCCTAATACAAAGTAAGCTTTTGTATAAGTTATTTCCTCTGTTAAACAACAGATAGTTTAAACTTGTCAATTAGACCTGACATGAGCTGGATGTATAATGATATGAAAATTCATCCAGTGTGACAACAAAACGAGAAATAAAGCCATCGATTGGAAAATGTCGTCACTGTAACTAAACTAACAGTCTTTTGGGGTAATGAACTGTTGTTATATTTCTTTTTCTTGGGCCACGCGTTTATTATTCTGTTCGTTTTGTTTCTTTTATAATACAAAGTAGCTAGCCGTTTGTCAGTTTAACTTGCCAGGATAGAGCTGTGTTTGTACTGAAGCTTTCCTCTTTGTTTCTATTCTTTACAATGCACAAAACATATAATAAAACGTTAAAACAAAACAACAAAGCTGGTGTTTGCAAAAGAAGTCTGCGGTGCGTGGCAATAATTATTCAATAAACTCAATCCTTACGTTCACTGTTACTTGTGGTAAAATATAACACATTTCACGAGTTTCTTCTCAAACCCACACAGCTTTTCATATCAGTAAATCGTGAGATGAAGTCTTCAGATATCACTGTCTCTTCCTTTGCTACATGGCTCTATAAGACTATAGTAAGTAAACTCTATCGATACTCTATACCGACCAACAAGCACTCTTGGCTCTTGCATACGAGTGTAATTTTAGATTGTGTTGGAGCAGACTCATTGCTAATAAGAAGTGACACTGAAGTTTGAAATTTAATGCTTACTCTCTTCATAAAAAAAGTAAGGACCTTTGGGATAGTACTGTGATAGACACTTCTTATTTTGCGGTTGGTGGACAATCTGTCTCAATTGTGCATGCAATTATGAATTGTGGACCATTCACTGGAGCGACCCCTCGTAGAAGTATCCAATAGTTAATATGTTTTTTGCAAAGCTCTAAAACTCCAGTGGTACCTCTACAAATCTAGCCGTGAGTTTAGAGACATGGCTCATAATTTTGATTTAGAAAAGGTGTCTTATGCTTACGTATTATTCCACTATAATCTGAGACTCTGCATCACCAGGAGCGGCCAAGAAACGATAAAAATATAAATTGAATCCCAACCTGACTATATACGGTAACTTTTGACGCCGCATATATTCGATAGTCTATTCAGATCTACTGCCAATATAAGATTGATATAAAGATTTGATTCTCAGTTAGTTCAAAAATTTGTTTCAAATACTATGAATAGATTTACAATCCACTGTCGGGCAGTGAAGAGAAATGATCGGCTTTCAGTGAATACGACAACGTAACTATATGTCAGGTTTGCTCTTGAGACTTATGTCTCGAGGGCGGATTCGCACTGTTTTAAAAAAAGTATCCATTTTATGTTTCTTAAGTGACAAATGACAGCAATGTACCACAGTTCTCTCGCCCTTCAGAAAATCAGTACCTCACAAAAAGGGAAGCAAAAACTAAGATACTTTATAACATAGAACTGTAAACAATACAGATATATTGAATAGCACTAAATGTTCGAATCCCAGATCTAGATTGTTTGCTCTTTTGGTATATATGCCCGGTATAGCCCTAAACAATGTTCTAATTCTGGCGATGCAATTCAAAGTAGAGTTTCGCTTTTGCTAATATCAACAAGCTTATCATATGATAAAGAAAAATCGGCCTATAGTATGGCAAGAGTGGTTTTCAAAACTTAGTGTTTGTTTTCTTTAAGGATGATATCAGTGGAACGCATTCAAGTAGCTTGCTTTAGTGAAATTTCTTCAGGTCAATAATTGCATATGGCTTCGTCGGATAAAGACCCAAACCTAACCACTCACAAATTCATTTTTTGTGCATCACTAGTATAGTTACATCTAAAGTATTTAAAATTTTGTTAGCTTATCAAATCCGTTTCTTAACAATATGGCACATAAACGTGCTGCATCTAGCTAGGCTGAGATACAACTGCAATGCTGTTTATACTTTAGTGATGTTGTCTAATTTTAATACGGAACTCCCTACTTTCCAGCTTAACTTAATTGTTACGTTCCTTGTTCTTAATGTCCATTATATGCAGGACTGATCAAGCAATACCTCAGTGAAAATAAAGACATGTTGTTGATCGCATGATAACTAGCGTGTTTCAGTTCCCGGCTTGGCGGGCGGCGGTATGAGCGTATGCCCACTGCTCACCAAAGCGTGTGCTGCTGCATGTACAGCGAGCTCGGCGCCGGTGTTGGGTAATGGAAGTACTCGCTCCCTCCATGGTACGCAGTATTATTCACACTATAGCCACAGCTGGGGGAGACGCAGCTGCAGACCTGGCCACTAGAACTCAGCATTGATCCTGAAGTAAACGAAGTATAGGATTTCTCCCACTGACCTTTCTCGCTGATCTGCTTACGGTATTTGTAGCGGTGATTCTGGAACCAAATTTTCACCTGTGCTGGTGTTAGATTCGTAATTCGTGCTAATTCCTCGCGTTCTGGAGCTGAGAGGTATCGTTGCTGTTGAAATCTTCTTTCCAGAACGAATGTCTGGGCTTTAGTGAATAAAACGCGCCGTTTGCGTTTTCTTGGCAATTCGTCTGTTTCTTTCTTGTTCTCAGACACACTTTGGGGTGAGTATGGTTTTGGTGAAGGGACGTCTTTGTTATCCAACGGCTCTCCTGTAAAAATCAAGTGCCAAAAGTATGAGAACATTGGTGGATTACTTACAGCTAAACACTGGCTTGTCCATTATCTATATATGGGCTCAGATGATGTTATTATCAGTTTAAGGATAAAGTTTGAAGTTTAGCTATCTTTAGACCACACCCGCTCCTCCATGTGTATCATTTTGATCCTCTTACTTGGTCTTACCACAGATTTAAACTGCGCAAACCTGCTAAATGTTACCAATTTCATTAACACATTTTTCTCACACCAACAACTAACTTTCAAAGATTTTATTCTCTCTTGGCACTAGGCAAAATGTAGTTGAAATCTCAGGCATGTTTGCAGGAAGGAGGGTGATTTTATATTTCCCTTAATCTGACTCGTTTGCATGGAAAAAGGCTCGCTAACCAAATGTTAACCTACCAAGTTACTACTCTCACCAGAACAGAAAATAAATACTTGATTTTAGGCTTAGCTCCAATAAGAACAAGTAGCTCTCTAGAGCGAAATTCCCTCTTTTTCTCTTTAACTTGAAATCAAAGCACTCCCGACATAAATGCTACTTTAAAAAGAAGTAAAGAGATTCTCACTTGAGTTCAATGTATCTTGGTGAAGAAGTCGGTTCGCGGCAAAGTGGGACTCTGAATTGGAGCCCTCGCTTATTCGTTTCGCTACCAAATGCATTTCTTCCACGGGTCTGGCGTTTAGGGAGCAAATTCTCTCATCGGGAAGGTCGAGGATGTCCTTGATGGAGAACGAGCTCATGTTAAACATAAGCGAGGTCTGTTCTCTGTGAACGGTGCTCAAATAAATTCCATTGTGCGATGCACGTTGACAACCATATCAAATCTTGTGATGCACGGGCTATAGCGGGGCTCAACGAGTGGTTGGGGAGGAGCCAGCCTCTTAAGACGAGACAAGCAGTTCGAAACAAAACAAATTTTACTTAGTGTCACTTCGATGTTTTGTTAAGAGATAGTACAATGACAGAAATGACAAATCAGTTAATGAGGCAGATAAGGAAGTTGAATGTTTGTCACCCGTGAACGGAGAATGACACATCATCCTTTGAAAGTTGGACCCAATTCGCTTCTTTTTATTTCACACG
>JANVCK010296596.1:0-14216 GCA_026546655.1 Epizoanthus illoricatus
CCCCCCCCCCCCCCCCCCCCCCCCCCCCCCCCCCCCCCCCCCCCCCGGGGGGCGGGGCCCCCCACGATACTCAAGGGCTGTTTTACTGTACCAAATTCTTATTTTCACCATCACACTTCAAGACCAAAAGTTATCTACAAAAATAGCCCTTCCCTCCCGAAAATCCGCCCAACAAAACCTAGGATAAGGCTTGTTTTCAAAGTTTTATGCTCGCTCAAGTTTTCTCGGAATTATTGGGCCATTGCAGAGTGTTATAAGGTGCAATGTTTTCGTGCAGCTAGTCTCGCAACGCCATATATCATTGCGAGACAAGTTGCACGACAAATTACACCGTGTAACAGGACATGCAACAACACACTGGACTGCCTTCGTGACTCAGTCACCACCTGTGTCACGTTCGTCACGCAATGATTGTGAAAACTCTGGCTAAAGTTGGTTTTGATTATTTCGTGCTACAATACTCCCATTAGCGACTGTTGGTCGGCCTTTCGTGTCATGGCCGAACCGTTTTGTTGTGAGATAAGTTCCCACCACTCAGTGACGTTTTTAATTCAAAAGGTGGCGGCGCTATTGTTCACGTAATAGTGACGCTAAGACCTACTTTAGACACCGTATTTCTATGGTGTCTAGCATGGTTAAACCACGTTGGCGATCCATACGGAATTCCCGCTTAATTGAAAGATTCGAATTTGGTGCCGTGAGAGTACGACCAGCAGGTCTTATCCTACATTACTTTCCAAATCGGTTTGGATACGCCGTCTAAAATCGACACGCACACAGCACTTTGGCCGTCCCGCACGCTCGTGCAGATTTACCGCAGTCAATTATCATGCTGAACTTCACAGTGAATGAGTGTCCAAACTGGACTCAGCAGTCTTGGTAGTTTGGCTAGCGGGTGTAAACATCTTGCTAGTTAAGGATGTAATCCGTTTAATCCACCAGGAATCAGAAAGCACAACCGAATGCACACTACGCGTCATACACACGAACAAATTCTCACAACACGAATCAATTCGTGACTTCTGCGCTGAAACTTTCGATTCATGCAGACCACTCCGAACTTTTTGTTGGCGCAAAAGATTACCACACTGAATTAGTGAATAGATTAATTATTACGCTACACTCTAAGGCCACGTACACGCTAATCCGTTTTCGTTTGAAAACGTATACTTTTTATGCGTTTGTGCTGATCGTTCACACTAAAACAATGGAAAACGGAGATCTTTATCTCTCCAAACGGAGGTTTTCGAAAATGCTCTCCAACGTGGAGACTTTTAAAACACGCATCAAAACAAACTAGGAACGGACTCTTTGGCCTTTACACTATAATACGTTTCGAAAACGGAGATTTTGAAAACGTATTAGTGTGCAGGTGGCTTAAATGACACCGTAAACGCCAGGGAAAAGGAACCGCGATTCTGCCGGTATCACTTGTCACAATAACCGGGGACTATATTTTCTTCTTGTCATGAAAGTTCCATAATAAAGCAATATAAGCATGACCTCTCTTTTAGTTCAATGTTTTTCGATATACATACACGCTTTTATTAACAAGAACCAGATAATTGGGGTCAATGCTCATTGTTCTTAATTCAGACTAAATTATTGTTAAATTCAAATTGTTCTTATTTCAAATCTATTCAACATATCTGACTGCTGTTTGACCCTGTTTACAAGGAGACCGAGTTTCCCTAGCGCTATAGGGTTACCCGGGTTCTAGGGATTCCCTAGCTCTCACTCATTTACTCTTTTATTTCACGACGTGTTTACAAGCAGGCAGGACAACTTATTTCGGGTGCCAGGGTTTCCCTATAGCGCTAGGGAAACCCGGGTGCTAGGGTATCTTTCCCCTTGTAAATGCTTTGCTAGGGATACTGACTTGTCTATACCCGGGATAACTGTTTCGCGGCCGTGGGAGACCGGCAAAATTTACAATTTACTCAGCAAATCACTTGGACTGAATTACAATCAGTTCTTAACATAACAACAAACAATAACCGACTGAAAACAGCAAAAAAAGAGTACAAACGAAGACCACAAAACGAAAATTCCCGAGATATCCCCAGCACTAAGGAAACCCGGTGTCCTTGTAAACGGGGCCTTACAAGTGGTCAGAAAAAGGATCCAAAACTTAACCATTCAAATATATTCCAAAATAATAAACTTCAAGCCATCTCAACAACACGCGCGAACGTTTTCTATAGATCGATTTTATATTCATTGCTACATGTAATTTAATTATAAATTTCGTTACTTAATGAGTTCATCTGAAAACTTGTGAATCGATTTTTATGGTTCCGAACCTCTGCCTGAGCTTGTTCTTATAAGTTGTTCTTAGCGTTTAAGCAAATTTGTGCCTTAGTGTTCTCATAAAGATTGCTTCTTATAAAAAAAGCGTGTATATTACAAACTGTACTAACTATTTACGCCACTTTCCTGAAAGTTTTCCCTTTACAAACATTTGTCTTAATGGAATCCGGAAGAGCCGGACCTCAGAAACCTGGCCTGCACAGGCGCAGGCGTGGTTAGCAAGCAGGAAGTTGATTGCATAACTAGACTTCCACAAATTAACTGTTCAAAGCGTTACATGTCGCCAACACTCCTTGGTGAGGCGTGGGAAAGAAAGGCCTCTAGCTCCAGTTGATTCAGCTGAAGGGTTTCTGGGTGTTTCTTAAACTTAAATTAGCGTTCTTGACATTTGTGGATCAGGTTTGTTGACAAAGCTGTCCCGATCTAGACTCGTGGAACACTATAAACGAAGCTAAAAGTATCGTCACGAAAACTTTTTTGAAGTTCTCTCTCTTCAAATGTCCCCAAAATAAAAATCTGTGCTGTGTTTTCACACAAGAAAAATTGCTCAAATACGAAAACCGGTAAATGTTGAAATGAATAAGTTTAATTATTTCAATTATGCCAAATAATGTCAAAATACAATACAGGAGGGCTTCGTGTATTAATTTCTTGTGGTGAATTTAGATCTAAGTTTGGAAAGCTGGAACTAGTAATCTTGGCAAGAATAGAACTATCAAGTCTTTGGACTAGAATACCCAAATCGCTTTGGGAGATTGCTCTGCTACACCAAGCCCTGTCGCGCTGAAAAGCAGGCAGTAATTATTCTTAACGCCATGCAATTCGAGTTCGCAGCTGCGCGCATATGTTTTAATTTGAACTATGATGATCGCCATGAAGCTAATAGTCTATGTAAACAACATCCGCATTTTGTAAACACTTCTCTACTAGGAAAATCCATGTTGTTATTGTTTATCAAGAGCTTATGTCAGAGCAAGAACACTCGGAGATCAGATGCGAAGCTTTGATGACGAAAGTGACTTCACTTTTTCGTAAACATCACGTTTCTCATTAACCGGCCTCTCCTAATACACTGTTTTTGACATATGTCATCATAACAGCAACAATATAACTATTTTTAAGTCTCAGATTCAGTAAATATTACCCAATAGGATGTTATGACACGAGGAAATTGCCAAAGTTCTCAAATGTGCAAAATTGCTGTTTTTTCAATAACCCTGACAAATTTGTCATAATCTTTTGCGAGGGCAGAGTTATTAGTTGACGCAATAGTCTATCCTGTTCCGATGCGGCAACCAAACCACGGTGCGGTATACATACTTGTATATAGAGAGGAACTGAGGATATATGCAAAACAACCTTAACGCGACATCAGTCTAGTTTATTAGTTCGAGCAACTTCTCTGTAATCAACTGAAATAATTGATTATGTTATATCTCAGCTTGTCACTGCAAAACTGACGAAAGAAGATCGATGTTTGTATGGTGGTATCATTCACGGAGCAGTAATAACTCGTTAAATTTTAACATAATGTGAGCGAGCCACTGAAAAGTTTGCAGTAACGGAGACCAAAAAAAACTGTGACTGTTCCTCTGAAAGCGCCAGTTTTGTACTTCTTGTTGCAGCGAAAAGAAAACACATTGCTACGCGCATTAATCTCGTCTTCAAACTCAGAAACAATTTAGAAAAAAATATCCCTGTTTTGTTTACTCTTCATCCTTAAAACACACCTCCAAAACACCAGTGAGTTGATTTGAAAAGCCCTTCTACCTAGCAGTGGTTTTTCCCATGTCAAGACTCCTGTCAGAATTTCAATTGGCTAGTCACCTTGAGAGCACCAATTAGTTTCCAAGGTACCAGTAGAAATACCGGTCGACTATGGAATAAATGCAAATGGCTTGCAGCAGAGGTGGAGGGTGTCAATCCTGAAAAGACAATTTTATCACTTTCGTACCAAGTACACACCTGGAGTGGCGTTGAATAAATCACTACCTTTGGCAATACTAAGCAAAGCACGTTCTTGCTCGGTACACAAGTTCTGTATCCTGAAAATAAGTACATGAGCTATGGGGTGGGCGGAATAGGTGTGATTTGCAATCATCTCAAGTAAAAATATTTCCAAGAACAATTTCATAATTTTGTCGACTCGTTATGATACAACTAAACATCTCCATACAAAGTGTACTAAACACGTACAGTAAATAACAGGAGAAACGTTTTCTATATTCTCTTAAAAACCTGAAAATTTAGGATTTCTGTCCACCGAGTTCCTGCTTCCCGCGTGCGGTAACATTTCACTTTCAAAATCGGAAACTTTCTCCGCAGTTACCACCGAGGATGCTTTTAAGTATATTATTCATAGATAAACGGGATTTTCTAAAATTTTTCAACCGTCACTATCATGATAATAAAACATTATTGATTAAGAAAAATAAACTCCTTTTCACATCATGCCTCAGATATATTATCAGTAAACGAAACGTTGTCGGCGGTTTTTAATGAGCCGTTACTACTCAGCTTCCTTGAAAATGCGTGCAACATTTCGGGCACCAAAACACATCGGCCCAGTTGAGCAAAAATTATGCTAGAATATAATTCTGGACTCTTGAAAATTATGCATAAAAATAAAATCCAAAGTAGTCACGGCCTTTCTTTCTTCTGGTTATTCTTACAGTTTTGTCATTTTTATACCGTGAAGACGAAGATTTTTCGATACACATACGAAGGTTAGTTTTCGAACGGTTGCGCAACTTGTCTCAGTACTAAGGAGTTATAGCTAGGCCCACTAGAAACTCCAATCATATCGGACTGGCATATATGAGTGTCACACAGAAGTCAGTCACTCCGTTTACAATCATTAATCAGACAAGTGACAGCACTGACTTATCGTACAGTTTTACTATATATACTGTAATAATGAGGCAGCTTCCTTGAGCAGCTTAAAATTATACTTTTTCCTGTGAGATCTTCCGGGGAAGAAATTGTGCCATGCCATATGTCTCAGGTGGTAACAGCCAATCAGAGAGCTGCAACAGCATTGTGGGCACATAATACTGCGAGGAAATAATATGGACACACGTCAAATAATAGCACCAACTTTGCATGAGAAAAACACTACAAATTTGCTAAGCAACATGAAAATAAAGTGTAATTCTATGCAATAATCCTTTCCGTCCCAACGCCGCAAGCGAAAATAGATGTTTTATATGTGCCACTTGCCGCCTAAGTGATAAACAGAATTGCACGGGGGATTTCTATCTGTGTGGAAACCGCGGCAACATGAAGCCCGCGCAAAAATGAGCTGGCTGTCGATATACGATAAGAGCAGCTGACCAAGGCGTGATTGACACGCACCTGGTGGCCACTGAACACGTGGGGTGTACTGTGACCTCACTCTTGTCACCTGGCTCTATGATAAATCAAGACTGCTTGTCGGGGCAAGTCCGGCCGCCATATTACTTGCAACGAAACTGACACCTGCCTCTCACAAAGTCGTGCAGTGCAAAAAACTCGCGTTATGATTGGAAGACGCTTTCGTTTCCACAGTGATTAAATGGTCCTTTGCCGGAAAACAGGTTGGCTCGAATTCAACAGGTTGTTCCCGCTTGTAAAATAGGTCTAAAATTTTCCAAAATTTCTCCGCCATTAGAATCCCTATCCAAATTTAATTTAAAGCAGACTCATAGTGTAAAATTCGCGCCTGCCCTAAACATTTCCAACATTGGTTGAAAGCGGATTTTTGACTTCAAGATTCAATTTCCATATTTTCATTATTAATACGAGATCAAGTTGGCACCTCGTCGGAAGTTAGAAAATGGATATCTAATTTAGTTCCTCTCAAAAAAGTGATTCGTTTCAAATATCGAAGTTCATGGCTTTCTGAAGAGTTTCCACTTTGATTTGTAGTTTGTGTTAATATTCGAGGTTTTTGGATCACAGTAGGCGCCCAGTGTAGGATTTTCCTCTTCAACCAGGCCAAAAATAGAAACCACTTATTTTTCGAATAGCACCGCCCTTCGCTTGCCCAACGCAAATTTGATCAGGGTTGATTATTCATAGACTTAAGACAGGGTTCGAAAAAATTTTCTTCTAAGTCTTTTCATAAACAAGTGTCTAGTTTTTTCATGGCGAGCTAAGTAATTCACAATTTTCTTACTGAAAGTTTAACCGAACATAAATTTAGTCCCCGAAGGGATTAAAAAAGCGATAAGATATCTGCGCACACCGCGAACATCCTTTCTTATTCTAAACAAGCATCATATCCGTGTTCTACGAAATGCAAATTTGCTCTTGTTGTGACACATCGCTGACAAATTAGGGACACTTCGAAGCTTGTGCTATTATAAATTCGAACCGCTATTGTTCCGTGCACGTGGCGTGCATTCGAAACGAGTTTGGCTATAACCGTCTGCCATGGACATAGTTCGACATCAACTGTGTTCATATTCGGCTTGCGTATAGAATAAACACAACCCTCGCTTGAGAGATTCAAAATCTAATTCACTTTCATGAAATAGATTTGTTTCACAACTTCCATGTGTTTGTAGCAGGTTCGTGTTCAATTTTTGACACGCGCCGAAACACTAATTTAAAAGACACTGCAGCTTGTGACTGGAATAACTAGCACAAGCCAATCAGGAGAGAGAGGGGCGGGGAAATTCACTGGTCTCACTCCACATGATTGGCTCTCCTGTGTTTCAGTGCGGTGACGTGTCAGAGCGTCGCTGAGAACCAACGCAAACTGAGAGCGGAATTATTAAATATAGAAATTGCCCCGCAACTGCAAGTTTGGACCAGTCCTCGAAAAGTCTTGTACGTATCATCACCAGAGCACAACTGACAAGCTCTCTTACTTGTATATATCCATCATTCACTTTGATTTCATACTGAAATCAGGCGGGTGTCTTGCAAAGTTCACCACAGTTAGCGATTTATAGTCGCGTGATTTTTTATTAGTGTAGTAACTTCTCGCACGGAGATGATGGTCTTCCAAGGCAATGACTTCTCCGCGCCGAGTCCTCCTCAGATCAGCGTAGTGGACGAGGATGCTGGCGGTGCAGGCAAGAAAGACATCCAACATGTTAAACGACCTATGAACGCATTCATGGTGTGGAGTCAAATCGAACGGAGAAAAATGGCCGAAGAACATCCCGACATGCACAATGCTGAAATCAGCAAAAGACTAGGTAAGAGATGGAAGCTACTTTCTGAGGTCGAGAAGCGGCCGTTTGTTGAAGAATCCGAGAGGCTAAGAATCCGTCACATGCAGGCTTATCCCGATTACAAGTACCGTCCCCGCAAGAAAAAGGCAGCACCAAAGCAGAAAAACGGGGCACCTACAGCCGGCCCAGAAGGGAAAACTACCACTTCGGAAAGTCAATATTCACGAAAGAACTTAACTATGTCTCTTGGGACTAAACGGGACGCTCTACCTGGGAGCCACGGTGCTTATTCAGCACTCACATCACCCAAGAAATATCACTCGCACTCACACGCAAATGGGGAACCAGCTTTGAAGAAACAACGCAGAGAGCTTGTTTCGCCAATAACACCACCTCCAAACGTTCCTGATGCGATCGGCACAACTCCAGAGGAACCTATAGACCAGCTTTCGCTGTATGAAGATTTTGATCAAGCTTTTAAGCCAGTAGAACCGCCGGTACAACATCAACAAGCACCCACCAACAACAACACGGTGCAAAACAGCAATGCACAGCAGATTCCGTCTTCATGGCCCAACCTGGAGCTTGGAAACTTAAACCTGAACAATATATCCATGTCACCTCTATTTGATATTAGTAGTGCCAACTCTCAGTTCGATTTTCCTGATCTATACACGCCACCGGAGGTTTCAGAACTGATTCAAGGATCGCAGTGGCTAGAGAGCAGTATAGGTCAGTTGTAAGCGTGCTTCATGCCTCACAAGTAGCCACAATCAAATCGCAACATTGGACGCTAAAGTGTATGTTGTTAATAGTAGCCTTTGCCGCTTCAAAACATTTTTATAAACTGACTCTTCAACGGTCTTCTTGATGACCACACCATTTTCTAAAACTTTCGTCACAAGCTTGTATATATTTTTCTTCAAGAGAACTGTTCTTGTTTTGTATCAAAATAACGAGTTCTCTGTTTTAGAGAGCATTTATTACCCAAATTGTAAAAAGAAAAGCGTAAATAATTTAACAGTGCTCAGTACTGGTGTATTTTTATCAGAAATTTCTCCCAGTGTAACTCGTGTTAAGTAACACCGAAACTGATGGAGGAAAAATACATGCAATTATTAAGAAATCAAAAATGATTGCGTGTCGTTTTTTTACTTAATTCCACGGCCAAATGATCCGTCAAGCCCAGATCTTGCAATATTTTGCATGACGCGTGCATTCTTGGTGACTCCATGCTTGAAATCACGTACCGCGCGATCTTTGACTTAAATTTAGCAAATGGTTACCCAAACTTAGTCATTAGAAATTCATCTACTAGTAGATGCTGCAACTCGATGTTTATCTAGCTGCGTTCAACGCTCCGTTGCTTCAGGTGAATTTTTTATGAAGAAAAAGTCTGGTTAATGCTGGTACGACCTGCTACCTTAACCTGCGCAGTGAAACACGTATTTCGGTTTCCTCTCACGTGCAGAGCGGGTTGACAACTTTCGTTTGCGAAAAAGTACACAAGAAAGGTTTCAGCGAGCATAGCGCTCATCTCTAGTTTCTGGGGTGGGGCCAACCTCAAGCAGCTGGATCGATATAGTCTCGCATATTTTTAATCGAACTCTTTACTCCATTTAAACACATTTTATAACTATGAGTGCCAAGTTGAGTTTAGGCATCGTTTTGTATCATTGGACTTGCGAATTTAGAAACATCAGTAAACTTTACTGTTCTGGATTTTGGTGTTTGTACCCCGCTTTCTCCTGATCAATTTAACGGCTTTACTTTCAAACATAACACCGACCACAACAGATAATGCCAGGATAATCCACTGATTTTGCCTGGATCACGTACGGATGGTATAAATGTTTGATGACTACAGACGAAAGCTCATTTGTTTGCGGAAGGCAGCGAATCCACAAAAAATAACGACGGTAGTTCTTTATAGCGAGTATTATCTTCTGATCACGTCCTACGGAACGATGCTAGACACACGCCAATGTTTAACGATACGAGACGCGCGGAGATGTTTGTGTTTGATTTAGCAAACATAACTTGGCTTGAAATTCAGCGTGCACAATTTTACTCGAAAGAAATTGCTTCATTCAACTGCTAATTACAATTGTTGTGGAAATTAATAAATAGTTGTCGGGGCCCCATGGGATGCGCGAGTCGTAAATGTTTGCAGGAGAACCCAGGAAAATAATTCTTAGCTTTTCATATTAAAATATTGTCTTTGGCGTCAGTCAACAACAAAATATGGTATGGCACGCGTAAGAACGTGCGCTATTGTTCACTAGCCAATAAGAACTCGCTATTTTGACAACGATAAACAAAAACAAACAATTGGAGGTCGCGTGCGGTAAAATTCGTGCATCATGATTGGCCAGTCTTAATTAGGAGCACATGCCTTTTACAAGTGCCTAAACAAGTGCCTTTCCTGTTTATAAACTCTTTAAAAGTTTTTGAAAGTCCAGGAAAAGCCATTTATTAGATAATGTAATATGAGCGACTCCAATTTTTTACTAAAGCGAATCGGAACTTACGATTTGAGCGGCATCCGTTTAGGAAAAGGAAATTTTGCATACGTCGAGTTAGCAACGAATCGCGTCACCCAAACCAAGGTTTGTAAATTTGCAATTATAAACTCATGGTAAACAAATTGTTTTCACTGAGTAAATGGTAACGATTATATAACACAATACGTACAAGAATGAATGAAAGTGAATGGCTAATGACATGAGGTCAGGTCATGATGTAATGCTGAATTTGCTGCTCTTTGATCTCCGTAATCCTAGGTCGCCATCAAGATTATCGATGTAAAAAAGATCAAAGATGACTACGTAAAGAAAAATATCCTTCGAGAAGCTTTATTACTTAAGAAAGTTCATCATCCTAACATTGTACGACTTTACGAAACTTTGAAGCAACGTTCGCTATATTGCTTGGTCATGGAGTATGTGGCGGGCGGAGAGCTCCTCGGTCACCTCCGAGCGCAACGGGATTGCAGATTTAGCGAATCGCAGGCAAGACCAATTGTACGCCAGATGGTTTCGGCTTTGCATCATCTACACGAACAAGGAATTGTACACCGGTAAGGCATTGTAATACCAGTACAGATTACAGGGTATACTATGTTCCTACAACATCAAATGTTGTACCAAACATTTCGATATTTGAACTAGAGCTCAAGAAAAAAAAAGCGTCCAGCGTGCTCGAGTTGCTAAGCGATAGAAGGTTATACCAGAAAAATCTGTCTCTCACACAATTTTCGTCCTTTGCCCTGTCAAAAACAAACTTGTAGAGAACCTGGATGTATTCTATTAGCATGTTCACAATAATTTCATACAATTAATGTACTGTATGTACAGAACAAAACTCATTTTTCCAGCTATAAAGTCGGGAAATGAATTTTGTTCCGAACTGGGATCTTGTTGAATCGACTTCGAAAACTATCGGAAGCATGCCCCGTTAGATGAGAAGCCATTCATAATTTCACCTGTGCGTCTATTATTCTATTGGGCATGATTAGCACTAGAATATACTGACGGAAAAGCGGTTTTATTGTCATCTTCTTTAACATTTACGTTTTTTGTCCCACTGTTTACCCATAATTGAATAATTTTAGTGAATTAATTGCATAGTTCACGCGGGTTTCTGAGCGACTGAATACATTTGCGTTTCTAGCTAGGAGGCTTCAAACAGAATGAAATTTATTGGGAGATGAAGATTTGTCAATTTCCGGCGAATTATCTGGACATTGCTCTTTGATGCTTTAGTCTGCTGATTTATTGAACAACAACAATGTTCTTGCGTATAAATTGTACACAAGAAACTTACGAAGTTGAAGAGATTCAACTTTACTTTTAAGTCATGTAGCTTGAGTTCCTACTTTTAAAAGTAATACTATTGCACTAAGCACTGTTAGTGTATATTTCATCGAGAATATCTTGTAAATAGAAAAGCCGAATGCTATTAATTCAAGTAAGTCACTTCTAAACAGAATACATTTCCCAATGTGCTTAGAAATATACAACATACAGGCCTACCAACGCTTAAAAGTGTTTTCAGTTCGAACGCTGTTTGAGCAGCTGTTGTCGACATTTTTATTTTACAATGGCCGATGTTTTGCATCAAAAAAGCATTCTATTTCCATATTCTTCTTAATGTTTAAGTTTTGTCTCGATTATAGATAAAATTAATGATATCCCAGAATCTCCTGACATGTTGAACAGCTGGAACATTTTCACACAGAATATAATAAAGCGAATGGACGACATCCCCCGCAATCAACAAGTGGTTGATTAATAATTCAGCAGCGATAATGGTGACAAAAACTGAATTGAGCGGCGAATATTCCAGATGTGTTCTTATTAAATTGTAAGTTAATTTTGCAAAATTATAATCCTAACTTTAGGTTTTACGGCATATATTCGAAAATTTATGACTACTAGTACTACTCACGACCGTGTTTTAATGAAATATTGAAGAAACGCATCCTAAATTTTGATAATATAGATTCGGTTACTGTATATTGTTTTCGAAGTGCTCAAAGAAACAGCCGTCACTGTCTCGATGTTTTCAATGTGTCGACGATTCTCGTAGTAATGGTAACCAATGCGAATCTAGAAAAATGTCCTTGAAAGATGCAGTTTAAGAACTATTAAATTTTAGCTGCCGTTGCCCCTTTTATTTTAAAAGCTCTACAAATTTTACAATCCAGGTCCACAATATACTAATATTACAAAAGAAATACAAAAACATTAGTCCTTAAATTTACATTTTAGGAAAATATTAAAAAGGGTATTTTCCAGAAAAGGTAAGTAATTTTCAAAATCAACATTTGCATCATGATAGTAGGCTGGTGAACTCCCTTTACTGTCTGTAGACTGTAGCGATATAAGAAAATCTTATACCAACAATATAGTATAAAAAGTTAGTGAACTTTGAAATTATGATCTCTTGTCTTGGTTTATATACATCAGTGAAGCTGGTTAGTAAATAATAAAAAAACATATTGGTTACTTTCTATAAAAGTTTAAATTATTAAAATATCTAGACACTCTGTTTTCTTGTTAAGAATAGCTACCTGGGTCCAAGGAAACCATTCAAGCGTGATCGAACATTCAAGTGACTCCAAAAATACGAGAATCACTCGCCACTAAAATACGTTATTCGATTCGGAAAAGGCGAAATTTCTAGTTCTGTGCCTCAGGGCACTCATTGTATAACTAATAGATAACCTTTGGTTTTGATACTTACTTTAGTTTGTGTCTGATATTGGTAGTAACACAAGTTTCAAAGGAGAGAAGTTTGTGGAAATTAATTAGGGCCGTGGGCAATTCTTCTAAAAATCGAACTAGCGATTTTACTGCCCACTTGTTGCTGTTCAAGATTCTTAATAACAGTAATTATAGTAAGAGAATAAAACTCTATATCATAAACTCTATAAGATTAGGTAAACTAGATATCTTGAGAAATTTCTCCATAGTGAGACTACAAGAGTACGTAATGTACATGAACAATAGCAAACAATGCTTTTGCTCAGCTGTAGGTAACACCAAAACAAGTGACTAGGAGTGTATGCTTTTTGTGGGCTGTGACATTGTATTAATATATATTCAGTGGAATAAAATTTAATTTGAGACTCTATCTCACATGTTCAGTTTAACCCGCAAGTACGTACATGTAACCCTGTAACACTGTCTTGGAGTGCTCTCTGGCAATACAGCGTACTTCATTTTCACTTAGGAATACTTTAATTACTTCTCTCTTTCCTCCAAAACAAATTAGTAAAGCCAGACATCCTTTCCAATCATTGTCTGATTAAAGTGATTAATCTTTGGACGAGTTTTATTAACAATGGGACATAAAAACAAAATACTAAAATTCACACTGACATTATCAGACAAATCTCTCAAGCCTACGGCAGCTGTTTTTGACCACACCCAAACAAATTTATCATAAAAACTCCCAAGAGAAATCAAAACAGTTGACCACGGCATTTAAGAATGATTATTACTGTCTGGTAGCAAGGCAGACAAAAAAGCCCAAAATAACCAGCACAATATGTACTGTTTGGAGAGCAAAATTCCTCAAAACTAATTAAATATTAAAATTAATTTCCAAAGTTACATTAATTTATGTCAGTTTAATGCAGCAAAATTATCTAGTTCTTTCTTAGTCAGGTTACAACATTGTTTATTCCCTAGATTTCATATATCATTAAAAACCAGTGAGTACTATTTCTGCTGTATCACTCAGTAATTGTTGCTCCCTTTTTAAATAATTATGTTTTATGGTAACAAATAATTTGACCGTATATTTTGTAACTCTTCAACACTCGCCAGTTGAGATGCAAATAATACTAAAGTATGGCATCATATGGAAATAAGTGGTTGGAAATTTGAATTCCTGGGAAGATTATAAATGTTGAAATAAAAAGTGTCCCATGCACTTACAAAAATCAAAAACTAATCCTACAGATTAAATAAATGGAATAAAATTATGTAAATCCCTGCCCTGCTAAAGACATTTTTGAAATCATATCCTAAAGTTTTAAATTTTAAACAACCATTCATTATAAATCTCTTGAACAGTAGTCTAAGTGTTTGGTTTTTATTCATTTCTTGCAATGGAAGAACTGAAAATCTCCACTGAGTCTAACTTTTAAACCAGTTAACAAAGTAAAATTATAGTGTCTCCTTGGGTAATACAATTAACTTAAATTAGTAGAAATCTTCTTGAACCACTAAAATG
>JANVCK010296707.1:0-14215 GCA_026546655.1 Epizoanthus illoricatus
ATGTAAGTCGTAGTTCCCCTGCAGCTCCGTTTTCGGTTTTCTGTCTGTTCACGTTGTTATTGATACTGGATAGAAATAATAAATGATGAAGCCGTCATATTAATTTGTACAAGATTGGCTATTGCATATCTCAGTATAAGGCCACAGTAACATGTCATGATTACGTGAATTAATTGCCCATGTTTGACCTAGTTTTATCCCTTTTCTCTTTTCTGAATATTGCTTGGTAAACAATTCTAAAGTATCAATTTATCAAGGATACAGTTTTGCGTAATGCAGCTAGCAGGTATTTCTATGTCTATTTTGTTACAGTGGTTCACGGTGGCAGCAATTTAGAGGTGTTGACCTTCTTAGAGAGGTAACCAAATGTCTTGAGCGTGGAGAAATTGCAAGTGCTGTAGTCATTTGGGAAAGACACCAGGTTGGTTTTATACATAAAACTGTGCTCATTTTAAGAAATATTTTAGCTCAGCGTTAATTATTTTGGGCAATTAAAGACAAACACGTATCACAGTTGGCAGAAATAATTCCGTATTATTTGTAAAGTTTTAGTCAAATGCAAGACATGTTTACTAATATTATAAACTAAAACTAGCATTTTAAAGATATAGTTACAGTTTTGGAAAGAACATGTGTGAAGCTTTTTGTGAAATAGACAAAAACGTTCAGTGTTTTCTCATAGATTAGAATTGACAATAATCGATTGAAGTAGTGAAGTAAAGTTTTTGTTGTGGACTTAGTTGGTAATGGCTGGATATTCTTCAAATTATTGCTGTAGAGAGTACACAACTAATAGCAAAGTACTTTGTTTCAAGATTATGTTTGCATTTCTCAAGAAATAAGTCATACCTGTATCTTTATTTCCTTCTGTTGACAATATTCCAGAGTCGTTTTGAGCCGAAGTTTACTGTGGAGAAGCTTGAGTTAGTACTGGGGTCCATTCGTCAAGACATGTTGTCCTCCACCATAATTCCTTGGTTACGTGATGACTTTATCCCCTTTGTAGTCAAAGTTTTACCTCAGGGGCAGGTAAATATGTTATTCGTTTTTAAGCAGAAATATTGTATATACACTTATGTATTCTGGTGCCTGCAACTAGCTCCTATTAACAATTTTAACTCTATTATTATTTTTAAAAAAAGTTGAAACAATCGTGATTACCAAACTGTGTATCATTATATGCTTATTGCAGTCAGAGGTTTAAGGTACTTGCACTAGCAATATGTTTTTCCTCGAAATAGCTGGTTTAAGATTATGCCATGTAATAGTCGAATCCAAAATTTCAAGAAGACAGCTTTAATCGTTTAGAATATATGGGCATTTTAAGTTTGGCGTGTTTACCCTTTCGGTCAGTTTGGTTGGTTAGAAATTTGAAAAACCAAGATTGAATTGGAGGCATTACCAAATTCATTTGACAGAGTAGAAGTAAATCATGCCAGTTTAGCGGAATTTTGGATAGAAATTTCAAATAAGAGAAATTCCAAATATGAAAGTCACAACATATTATTTTTCTCAGTCAGTTTTTGTGACAATTTTCACATCAGTTTCCAGTATTTAATTCTAAGGCCTTCAAGGATAAATTATGTATTGAAGCAATAAAGCGATGTTTTCCGAGCTTTATAGGATTTAAAAGTACCAAATTGACGCCACACCATTGCACAAGTAACAGAAGTGAAAGCCTGAAGCGAAGCTGAGGGTTTTTACTGCAGCTCGTGCAATGGTGTGAAGTCACTTTGGTACTTTAAATTCCTATAAAGGCCGGAAAACTTCGCGTATTTATTTCGAAACGATCTTTGTCAGCCATTTTGATGGTTTGCGTCCGCACACGCAGAAGATCTAAGCAAGTACGCGCCATCTGACACACCACCTTATACATCACTTTGGCTTACATATGATTCTAAGGCCCTGAACTTCCAAAACATTTTGATGGGGAAAAACTGGCAACTGTATTATAAAAAGTGTTATAACTGTCTTTCCAAAGTGAGCCATTCTACCGAAGTAAATACCTTTGTCACATTCAACAATACTATTTGGGCATCCCATAATTTCTATATTTCTATTATAGCCTCAGCGTTAGGATCGTATTTCTCTCTCAGCACCCTGTCTCACAGATCGTTGAATGAAATGTGAAAGCCTCTTGGCCAGGGCCCTCTCTGTTTACATGAAATTTTAAAAACGGTTCAGATAGGTTTATAGTAACAACTTTGTATTTAAAAGCATCAAATCTCGTTATATAAATTTCTAATGTCAGATTTCAAAAACAGCGTTTTGGGGTTTTGTGATATCACATTTACGCTCACTTGTGGATGCAAGAGTTTGAGGTGAATTGAACCTGTTAATATTGTATTTTGTTGCAGCAAGCACTTGCACGCTGGCTTGATAAAAGAGCTAGAAACATGGAGCTATCAGAAAAGGTACTGACGCCAACAAATGTGATATGTATGTTTAGTGGAAAAGCAAGAATTTTTTGTAATGGGTAAAAATAAGTGCCATGGAATATTTTACTCCAAAGGTTTCTTTCGAGAGAGATAACTTTCAAAGCCAAATAGAAATCCCACAAATGTGATCTATTGGATTTTACCCTTGTACAAGAGATATTTCTACAGTCAAACCTCTATTAAGTGGCAACTATCGGGGAATGGGCAAGTGGCCACTTAATAGAGGGTGGCCGCTCAATAGAGGCCAACCAGTAATTAGCATTGGGCGTGGTCCCAACTAAAATTACCTCAAAATCCTAGTAGTGAATTTTAGAAGGAATTTCAGCGACCATTGTTGCGCTTGCAATATAGATGTAACACCAATGTGTTTTATATACACTCTTGAATTTAGCTCCTGCTTCATCTTCTTTTTTTTCATCTTCTTTAACTTGGGGGGAAAAGCTTATACTAAATTCCTCCTGACCATTTAATAGAGGCTAAAACAATAAGAAATATCACCTGTTGGAACAGTAGAAAGGTGGCCACGGCCACTTAATAGAGGTGACCGCTTAATAAAGGGGTAATGTACAGTAAATGACCGAGAACAATTTTGGGACTTTGAGAAGTGGCCATTTAATAGAGGGTGGCCGCTTAATAGAGGGCCACTTAATACAGGTTTGATTGTTTTTCTGGAAGAAAGTAATCACAGTGTTATTACTTTAGACAGTTTTTCTACCTTGTCTTTACCCCGTGATAAAATCGTTAGTGTCCAATCAAAGCCGTTGTTATATCTTCCTAATTTTGGATATTGATTGTTACTCTTGCTTTGCCAGTGCTGTACAAACTCCACAAAGAACAAAGTGTTGATGCCAGTCTTATAGACACAGACAATCAGTTTATATCGCTCGTATAAGATGATCATCTCTTTCATATCTGTTTCTCCGGTGTGAAGAGCATAAATGATTTTGCTTCTGAAATTTGTGTATTAATTAAGGTCACAGTGGGCATTTATTTGAAACAATACACATATTTTGTCGAGTTGAAACTATTATTTGAATTATAAAGCAAAGTATTTGTGCATGGCCACAGTAAAAAGTATTTTATATTAGAAACTCCTGATATGTGAACTGTGAATTAATACAAACCAGAATCGTGCAAAACTGGAATAGTGTGCAGTTGTTACACTGAATAGGCTTTGTGGCACTTGAATAGATAGATACCCAAGTGTAAAAAGTAGCCATGAATTAACTTACAATAATAAGAGCTAACAACTAAACTGTGGAAAATATTTACAAATTGCGATTAAAAACTGCAAATAATAATAATAATAATCAGTAATAATAAAAATTTAAAAATAACAATTACAAATTGCAATTAAAACATACAAACATGGTAGAAAAATACAAGAAGATTATTCGGTTTATTTTATTTTATGCATTAGTTAATATGGGCACTTCACTAGATTAGTTCTGTATGGTCCAGCCAGTTCATTGAAGTTAACATTTTTTAAAACCTGAAATGGATTTGTGACACAAATAAAAAAATGTTGATATTGATATCGATGTTACTTGATTCAGGAGGGCTGGCCTGCCAATGCACTGGAGTTTGCCAGTCTTCTGTCATCGGCATGTAGGAGTGTCTCAGGTTGTGCAGTAGGAAGGGGTCTGGCCACCCCAGTTCAGTTTGTGAATCAGGTTTGTTGTTCTGACTTTTGAAATCAGTATGTATCAGTTGTATAACGTAATTACATACAGTATGACAGAATATTCCCCACAAATACAAAATGTCTTACATTGTGCCCTGGCTTGAAACCGAACACACGGGGCAGTTTCATTGATATGTATTTGTAGGCTACAGAAAATCACACACTTACTATTTGAACATTAACACTCAGTTTATATTTATTGTATTTGGTTTGGGTTTTATTTTTAAATGCATAATTGTATGATTAGTTCTACATACATCTGAGCTTATTTTAATACCTGGTTTTATTTTTGATTCACCTTCGGTTCGACCTTTTCTTTTCTGATTATTTGTTACACTCTCCCTTTGTGCAAATTGTTTTCTTTGTTTTGATTCTGAAACTGTACGTCTTATTGTTCCTACTGTGTATTGATAGGTCTGCGGCCTCCCAACCATTGCTAGGGCTGCTATGGGTAGCAATCGGGACAACACAGTGAGTTCTGTGGTGTTACATGCCTTGCACAATCAATTTATATCTATAAAATTATACATTATATAAAACTATGTAGGCTATTAAAAGTTTATAAAATGTCCGAACGTTTTCAGTTAAAAACCATCATCAGGGATGGGAGGGATGGAGGTTTTTAACCAAAAACGTTTGGACATTCCATAAACTGTTAATAGACTACATAGTTTTTATACATCACATTTCAGCGATTATTATGTCTATAAAATTATACATGTATACATTTATGCAATGGTTTCAGATACATTTTCATCAAAAAGACAGTAGGGTATTCAGTAATAAAATACCAGTGCATAGCTATTCATCTTGATAATGCATATGGGAATCCTTCATTTTGAAAAGCCCATAAAGTATGGAAACCAGGAATGGTGATGGTGACAATTTGGATATATTCAAATCACATAACGAACTGTGATTGGTCAGTATCTCCAACAAAAGTAACTTTCCATTGGGCGAGTCAGGCCTGCCTGAGAGAATTGGTTCTGGCCATTGTTGAAGGAAAGGTCAAGGTGTGTGCGAGCATTTCCTCCAACATTTCTTTCCAAATTAGGTAATTATCTCATTACCCAATTTTAAGATCAGCGAAGTGCTTCATCAGCATCGTGCTCAGAATAAAGAAACAATGCATCTAACAAATGTTTCAGTGTTTCTCCAACGTACATGTATTTTAGAATACCTGTGGACATCAAAGGGGAGAATTTAAGTTCCGTTATTGTGGTTATTTATTTTAGATTGGAAATGATGAGAATGATGTTCAGCGTCTGTTGGTACTTGTTCAGCAACTTACAGACCTGTTGGATTTGCACACCAAGTATGGTTGTAAGATTTCATTGTCCGATTATTCACAGGTATGTGATTCACAAGAGTTAACTTTTGGGATCTCTGATATCAGCATAATACACATTGTTCTCGTAAGCTACAAATGTTTTAGGGAAACTTCTAATTGTTTCCAAGTGATAGTAAGGCAAATGATCCACACTGTCATTCACTGAAGAACCTGTCAATTGTATGTTACTATGCCAAGTGAAATGCTGTCAACTACCCAACCATGTTTACATAAATATGTGAATGTAGAATCTGCATATTGCCACAACATAGTCACAGCCGCTACATTATTTTACCTTTAGAAATATCTACTGTCATGTACACATACCCGCTTCATACACAGTAGAACTTGGCAACCTTCACAAATTTAATAACTCGACTCATGACTGACTGGGGACAAACTAGTTCAACGGTTATTTATTTTCACATCATTTAGTTTCACAAAATGTACAAAAAAGAAGAGACTGGAAGAACATGAACAGAATCACAACAGATGTTGTCACTTGATTTGTAAATGATGCTTAGTTTGATGTGCAGTTGTAAATGAAAATATGACTGATGCCATGCATGGCTAGTGTTTACAAATAAAAGTTGAATATTTGATATTTTAATGTGCGTTTCCAGTGGTCTAGATCAACCCTGAATCATACGGTTTTTCGTTTAGTTAGGCATAATACAATTGTAAAGTAAGTGTTGTTAGTTATTGCTACTGTTACTCTTAGTCATATGCTATTATTTTTGCTATTATCATTTCTATTGTTATTGCTATTGTTATTACTATTGTTATTGTTATTGTTATTACTGTTGCTATTGCCATTGCTATTTTCATTGTCATTGTTACTGTTACTGTTGTTAATATTAATACTAGTATAACTGATAATGTTAATGTAATGTTATTGCTATTGCCCGTGTTCGTACTTACTTTGCTGACATGCAGGAGACGACCAGTACCATAGTGTTTCGCTTGCTAGACAAAGTAATGGCAGCAGAACTAATACCAAATGCCATTGCAAAACAAGTTGGTCCTTATATGGCAAACCATGGTCTAGAGAGAGACAAGATGCTACTGGAGTATGTCAAGGTAAACCAGTAAAACCACTAAAAATGTCTCTCACTACATGTAGGAAATAAGCAGTTCATGTGCAGTCATTGCAGATATTGATGTAGAGTTGTTGGTTTTCAGGATATGTTCAACAAAGTATATGTAGCAGGGTCTACTCTATTATTCAAGTCCTCAAAGTGTCTGCTACTGTATATAGAAATAAGCAGTTCATGTGCAGTCATTGCAGATATTTATGTGGAGTTGTTGGTCTCTGGATATGTTCAACAGATTAGAAGGGTCTACCCTATTATCAAAGTCCTTAAAGTATCTATTGCTGTACGTTGGAAATAAGCAGTTCATGTGCAGTGGTTGCAGATATTTATGGAGAGTTGTTGCTTTCGGATATGTTCAATAAAGCAGCAGGGTCTACTCTGTTATCTAAGTCCTCAAAGTGTCTACTACTGTATGTAGGAAATAAGCAGTTTATGTGCAGTGATTGCAGATATTTATGTAGAGTTGTTGGTTTCAGGATATGTTCAACAGATTAACAGAATCTACTATATTATCCAAGTCCTTAAAGTGTCTATTACTGTATGTAGGAAATAAGTAGTTCATGTGTAGTGATTGCAGATATTTGTGTAAAGTTGTTGGTTTTGGGATATGTTCAACTAAGTGCCAGGGTCTACTCTATTATCCAAGTCCTTATAGTGTCTATTACTGTATGTAGGAAATAAGCAGTTCATGTGCAGTGGTTGCAGATGTCTATGGTTTCGGATATGTTCAACAAAATAGTAGGGTCTACTCTATTATCCAAGTTCTTAAAGTGTCTATTACTATATGTAGGAATAAGCAGTTCATGTGCAGTGGTTGCAGATATTTATGTAAAGTTGTTGGTTTCAGGATATGTTTAACAAAATAGCGGGGTCATACTCTTCGTTGTCCAACTCTTTGTGGGAGGCCAGAGTAATTGCAGTCATCTCCTGCATTAGGGACAAAGAGGTGGGTATCCAAGGGTATTTAACCATGATCACGAGAAACACGTACTTTATTTTTTTTAATGTAGTACAGTTTTGGTGATCTAGGTTTGAGGGACTACCTGAGAATCTGTTTTCTTAACTGTGATGTATTTGCCCTAATCAGGTTAGTGATTGGCAGAGCAAACATAGTCACATGGCACTATTACTTTTTGTTAGTATCTTTTCTACATTGGAAAATAGGCTAAGTGTTGGGATTGATCAATTAGAAATTGATATACTATGTTTTAGCTGTGCGGGTGAATGTTTAGGTGATATTTTGAGTGTTGTGCAAGAGAACTCTGATACTGGGCTATCCTCTTTCACAGCAAATAACGTACCATAACATATGGACTTTAGCTACCAATCCCAACCAACTGCTTATGAAGCACTGTAGTTTCCAGCAACAAAACATGACTTCCACCCGGACAAGGAGTATTTGTAGCAGCTCAATTGGTATTATTATGGGACACTTCAGACAGTACGGCACATGGGAGAGGGGACTACTCATTTGAATGTCTGACACCTTCTATGCACTCCATTGTATTATTTGGTGAGGGTTTCTTGCATACTAATACATGTGACATATTGCTTAGAACAATAATAATAAATCCCTGGTTGTTTATTGAAACACCGAGTTATATTTTGATTGTGCAAACTCCGTTGTATATCAGGGTCTCCTTCTGTGGTAATATCATGACCTAACCCCTTACCCACATTGTTTGCAATGCAATTATACGTTTCTATAAAATTTACTAACTTGGAAATGAGACATTGTTTGTGAAGGTTGCTTGATTTGAAAGGCATGATCAAAAGAAACACTTGTTCATGGATCTTTTTTGTTTCAGGCGCGTTGTCAATCAGCTCTAGAGGTTATGAGGCATACTCTGGTCCCATGGAGTGAAGCAGTGGAGAAACTTATCAAAGAAGTCATGAGAAACTATCCTAAGTAATTGATTACTTACTTGGTTCCTGTCGAATGCTAGTTGTGTCAAGATTTTACTCTAATCCAAAGGATCGTTGTAATTGGGATTTGTAATTTGCAGACCAAGATTTACACATTTTTGGTTTTTGCTTTCCTGTAATTCCTTGAATACTTTGTTTAATCTAACCTTTAACCCTCTACAAAGGAAATTGCTTTATGAAAGTTACACACGTTGAATTGAGTAAATATTGATCTATTTTCAAATCTTTGCAGCAACACAGAATTATGGGAACAGTACCGTCTGGTGGAATTGAAGAAAATGCTTCGTCAGTATGGACTGAGGAGTCATCAAGTTTCTTGTTCAGCAAGGGTCTGTAGTTTATTTTAGAGAGGTCGTGGGATAAGTGACAATGATCTGGCACCATATATTTGCGAACTTGACCTTTATTGTAACTTAAATTCTGTTTTCATTCTCAGTAATTTCAATTTTCATATTACTTTTGGCAATTTAAAGGAACAAAAACACATTCTGGAGTGATTATCTTTTAATCTATCCCCCAACTTTGAAAGTAAGCAAGCAGTTTTGTCTTTCTTTAATGGAAAGGCTACAAGTATTGGTAGAAGAAAACGTTTCTTAGCTTATTATTAGTACCATTGTACTCTTTGAAAGTGGTTGAAATACATGTAAGATTTTTTATTTTGTAAATATTATAATAATCATCGACTATTGTCATAAGATTTCAACCTCAATGTAAAATTGGATTGTGTAAGTACTGATGGTGTAAACAATCTCCCCTATTCTCTAAAAGAAAGAACTTACATTCTTGATCTATCAGCAGTCAGATGCATTTCTCAGCAAATTGTAGCATGATGGCTGTAAGTTTGAAACAAAGAGTTGTACTGCACAAAAGATTCTAAAAAGATAACTTCATTTGCAATCAAACTATTCTGAGATTAACAAGAAAGTTGCTGACAATAATCTCTTGAAACTCTCATCATAGATTGCCATAAAAAATACCCTAAACATTTTGTAATGCAAATTGCAAAGTAGTCTATCAAGAAGAAAGAAAAGTGGAGCATATAGATATGCTATCTTGGAAGAAAACTACTTTTTTATTTTCTGCATTAGTTATTAACTGTGCAAATGTAATGGCGATGGATAGATTGTTGTAATTCATGTCAATAAGTTATCAGTTCTCAAGTGTTGTGCATTGATGGCTTAAAATCAAAGTTATGTAATTACAGTCTGCCAAAAATGGCGCTAAATTTAAATAATATCGTCTATTGTTTGCCAATGGCATTCTTGGATGTCATCATTATTCTTAGCCAATGAAATTATCCGTTATTACACCACGTGACTGCCAGCGTCTGGCACTGATAATTAGATTCTGTACCGTGAATGGAAGACTGATTACTGCTGTTTTGTTTTGTAGACAATGATTAGGTTTATCTTAACCAGGGACACTCCCACAGCTGTCAAGGATGCTCTCCAGGTAGGAACTATCATTCCGTATAAACAAGAAATGGGTTCATTCCTTGTGTAGAGGACTCAAATGATGTCACGCACACTTGAATATAACAGAGAAATAGATAGTTACCCAACCATAACTAATCCTAAGACAAAAGTATTCTGGTACACGAGGAAGCACCCAAGAGATAATTATGACTTGCGTCGTAAAGTTTTGTGTTGCATGTACTTTGCTGCTTGTGGAACAATATTTGTAACTGTACAGTAAACAAACAGCTATTTCATAAGAAAGGTTGTCCGATTGTATTTGTGCATACCCAGAACTGAAAGGAATGGTGGGTTGTCAAAATGTATAAAGAAGGCAAGTTTCTGAGGCCTTGCAAAGGGGGTCTGGTGTCACCTTGTCACTACTTTAAGAAGTTAACTGTCGCCAGTTTGGCAGAGATAAATGTCACTGTCGCAATTTTACTGGTGGTTCGTGTCGAATGTCACCCTTTGGTGAGAAGCCTGTCGCTTGTTTTCGCCTGTTTTTTAGGCAGTGTTGCCTGTCGTGCAAACCCCTTGGAAGGCCTCGTTTCTGTATTGTCAAGCTTAAATTAAGGCAAAGAAATAACTCTCAAAATCAACCACACTGTTCTTGTGTACCAATAACAAGTATCTCATTTGAACGGTTCACTATGAACAGATGCACTAAGTAGGAATTCTCAATGAATGAGAAAAATCATTCTTGAAATTATAGTAAGTTGCGACTTTTAGAAAAGATGTTTACTAGCTGCGGTAACACTACAGAACCATTTTAAGTCACATTAATGAAAAAGAACCGGAAATTTGCATGCATGCATGCAAATCACAACTTGTATCCATGTGTTTGAACAGTTGTGGAGCATTTGAGAAGAAAGAAAGGCACTTGAATAGTATGTTGCTGATACAGCTTGGTCACAAACACATGACCATTTGTGGACATTAACTCCTCTCCTTTTACCCAAAAATATGAATAATGTAACTTGGGTTCCTACAGTTCTTGAAATCCTAGAAAGTCCTTGAATTTGAAAAAAAATCGAGGCCTGATCCTTGAAAATCATGTGACATCCTTGATAATCCTTGAATTGTCAGCCGACTGCACTGCCAGAAAATTAACTGTGTTAAAACTTTTGATTCGCATGCAAAAGATGTGCACTCCAGTCTCTCCCAAAGCGAATTTGTTTCTAACAAGATTTGTCATTGGCTGTAAGTTTTGGACAATCTGCAATCAGGTTAGGTCTCCCGTTTAGCAATGCATAGGTCAGGTAGGTGACATGTGTTTGCTAGAGTGCTTTTTACTTTGTGTTCACACAAGGTCTTTGAATTTGCTAGGAAAGGTCCCTTGAAAGTCCTTGGATTTCGTGTTCAGTCTAGTTAAGGGAGGGAACTATTTCAAGGTATATTAAGTGGTGATATAACACATTTCTCATTTGCCTAATTTCAGTAATCTTTTTCCTTTATTAACGAAACTAGCCTTTCCCGAGGTTTGTTATAATGTACAACAATACATTTCGCTTTGATCCGTTATGTGGGCACAAGTACTGAATGTATAAACCATTATTTTTTCCTAACACCAAGAAACATGCCCTTGTAAATGTCTGGTTGATATAATTAACAAAACAAAGTTTTCAAAGTGCAAATGCGAAACAAACCCAACGTGGGATGTGAAAATTTGCAATGGAAAATAATCAGACACTATTCAGGGACTATCATTCAATAATCTGTCAGAATATGTATACAGTAACATCTTACAGAAACGTTTGTATAGTGTAAGCAGTGCACGTAAGTTACTGTTTGTTGTTACTGTTTTCTAGGTTACTGCTGCTTTCAGCCACATTCCTACAAATGAAGTATACATTTTCAGAGTTCAAAAGTTTTGCTTTCAAGATAAGGTAAGTTTTGTCCATTATTGTTGTGAGTCCAGGTTTACAAATTGATAATTGCAGAAAATATTAGTGCAGTGCAATAGTGAGGACAGGTTATTGCCAGCATTTGGGAAATTTTCCAATGACTTGACGATGCCATTGCTCATTTAACCAGTTATTTGTCAGCCCACCAGTGCTCTGTCTGTAATTCGTTTTGCTTGTGTGCTATTTTAATATTAAAATATATCAATTAATTTTGTTGTCTTGGTTGTATACCGATAATTGATGTAACATTCTATGTCAATTCATTTATTTTAATACAGATTCCTGAATGCCTACAGCTGCTGAAGTCTTTACCATCACGTGATGCAGCGGAAATTGCACAGAAAACTATCACTTGGCTTTGTGGTATTCTTGAGGATAGATGTTGTGGAAATGTAAGGAGATATTTCGAGAAATTATTGAATCTGAATTGAAAATTATGTATGGTTTAAAAAGTATTAGAAACCATTGACGTCTTCATGCAAAGCAGAAACATGGCCCATTTACTTTTGTTGAAATGAGAAATGTAGCTCGCATTGTGTAGGTTCCATTCTACCAAAAGTATTTCAAATTTTATTATAAAGTGAATTAAAAATTGTCATGTCGAACAGTGGATCATCAAATGCTACTCATAGACTTACACCATTATTTTATTTATTTAAGTTGGAGGTTTTTAACGACACAGTTCAAGTCCTAATCACAACTCATTCAGTTCATTTCATTTACCTGTTCTTTTTTCCTCAACAGGATGATAGATCGCAAAAAATGATGGCAGCCCAAGCTGCTATTGCAGTATTAAGGTTTATCGACAGCTATGGTACGTTATCTCAGAGTGAATTTAATTTCTCTGTAATTACTTACCGATAGTTCAAATATTGAAGGTCATTAGCAAGATCAGTGAAATTTGTTGTCTTTGAAAATGTGTATCCATTTACCATTGAACAACGCTGTTGAAAGTATTCGAATTTCTACAAGTGACTTTACGTGTGAAATTGAGTGTGCTATTACAATAAGATATGTTGCTTATGCAAATTTGTTTCATTCCAATTCCTTTTTTTTGTAGTTTTTTCCTAATTTTCTAGTTTAATTCCTAGTAGGGTTAACGTTTTTAATATGTTTTTGAATTAAATGAGAAAAAATTGACTGAGCTGTGTAATTCCTACCTCGGGGACCTGAAACGAACAAGGATTTGTATTATTAAAATAGCATATTATTTTCAGACAACTAATTATCACAATACAGTGCAGTTTCCGTTGTATAGTCTTACTGTGATTTGTATATTTTATAAGCATGTGCGTTTGAACAAGTATTTATACTCCTAGGCGTTACGTCGTTATGTAATCAACAAGACCACAGACACGAGCTACTAGGGGGTCTGGGGACATGCTGTAGGTTTTCTACCATATCATTTCCTTCAGTAACTGAGGCAATTATCTTGTTTTCAACTTGGTAGATAAAAAAAGTAGAAAAGTAGTTGCTGCAGCCATGTGTCATCTCAGAATTATTGGAAGATGTCGAATCAAAATTGCTTCTGGGTGTACCTTCAATTTGCCAGCCTTGAACATTACGTAATATGGTATTATTGCAGATCTTGCAACATATCTTGAAGTCAAACAGTTGCAAACTGATCTGCGAAATATATCGGCACTTCAGGTATGTGTTTCCTTCTAGTTTTGGTATGACCATACTAGGATTCAGGAAACTGTTCATCATGTTGTATGAGTGATTTTAATCATGACAGTTAACCACATTTTATAAAACGAAAGTTGACTTTTATGAATCGACCTTTTATAGAGTATAGAATTTGGTATCAGATTAGTGGATGATATTTTACTTATTTCCACAGAGAGAGTTTGGGGAATTCCTTTCTGTTGACCAGTATCAGGACAATCAAGAAAAGGAATATCTTTTTCAGAAGTATCTTGATAAGTACGTCAGTAGAGAAGAGACAGATATTGCTGAAAAGGTAAGTAAATGTTCTTTTCACTTGAGTTTGAGAACGGTTCCTAATTTACTTGTGGTTTTCATACATGTAAACGTTATATTTATGGCTTACAAGTGTGCAATAACTGAACTTATGATATACAATATTGTTTGCCATCTAGTTTTAACAGGGAACAGGCCTGAAAATGGTTTCCAAAGTTGTTTTGGAACATTCTATTTTACTGTGCATAGTAGCGTAAATTCTATGATTGTCTAGACTGCAAAACAGCCCCTTCCTTCGCCAGAATCCGAAAATCAGGCAGTCCGAGCGAGTTTTGGCGCGAGGTCGTGAAGTGGAAGATTGGGGAGAGAAAGAAGTCGCGCAGCCGGGGGAAAAAAGAAATGGGGAGAGAGGCAGAAGGAAGGGACTGTCGCCTAACCGTATTGAGATGCTGTTCAGAATTT
>JANVCK010296818.1:0-14213 GCA_026546655.1 Epizoanthus illoricatus
AGGCTGATCTGTTTTCAGTAACGTTTTCCTGAAGTCAGATGAGATTTGACCAGTGAATATTTGCAACCTCGCAAATTTTACCCCAAGCGGTTTTATTTCTAAGCCAAGTGGCAGGTTTTTTAGCCAAGCGGCTTTCTATTTTTTTCAACTTAAGCCAAGCAGCCCGTTTAGCTTAAAGGCTCTGGGGAGAACACTGATATTTATAAAATGTTTAATAGGACTGGAACAGCCTGGTTTTTGCTGCAATTTCGATGAAGATTAAAGTGTTGTATTAGGGATACAGCAAACACTGAACAAAGTCACAAGATAGAATTTTAAAAAAAATCACGTGGAAATACGGGTAAAAGACGGTTAACTACAAAATTGTGAGTTTTAAGTCGGAAAATACCCCCCACGTCTGGAAACCACAAAACCGCAAGACTGCACCTTCAAGACTTGCTAGTTCATTTCATGTTTATTGTTGCATGCATTTCGTGAAGTTTGTGAATCAGGCGCAAATGGGTCCAGTGATATTTTTATTCATTACACTTACTTCAATCTTTTTGATGATTTAGAGAACTGATAGGTTTTCTGTATCGACAAGGTTTAAGTGTTTTGCTCAAATTGGTTTTTGACCTTTTATGGCTTTAGCTGCATTCCACTTGAGCGCACCATGAATGGAAATTGCGATACACCACATCAGCGGCTAGTTGTTTTAATTCTAATGTTTACTATTTCTTGCATTTCAAAGTTGTTATCAACTATAAAATGTTTTTGATCAGTATTTAACAAACACTAAAGTATAAAAATCATTCAGGATCAAAAGTATGTGATGTTATTTGTTAGTATTACATTTCAGTGATACGCTGTCTCTCGCATGTCTACTACAATTGAAGGTTAAATTTCAGGAGTAATTGTCTTTTACCTTGCTGCCCTGCCAAAATATAAGATATGGCCTTGGTGCCCTGTCATTTGGAAAATTTTTGAAGCCAAAACTGTCTACCCTTGAAGTTATGCAGTTCGAGCCCAGACTAACAACATAACAGATAAAAAGTTCAATGGTGGCCCTTGAATGACAAGGGATATTATTAATTGAGTTATTCAAACGGGTGGAGAATGTTCTATGCATGCGATGCACACACAATAATTTATGTTCTCTCGAACCGGGTCTCGAAAATCGAGTTTAGTCATTATCGTTCCATTAAAGACTAAAAAACATTCTTACTTAAACTCTCTTCTCCGTAAATCTCTGTACGTTCTCTAAGTGACACCTATGATTTACAAGTTTAAAAAGTTTTAAATCTGTTTTGCACTAGTCTAAACTCAACAAGATCGCCGTCACCGAAGTCATTTTGAGCCCTTGCTTCCATTTTCCCGCTGATTCAGATGGAAAAGCTTAAGGATGACTTAGAGACAGGAAACTCGTTCTTTACTGAATTCATATTAGACGATTTTCCCCTGTTTGTGACGAGTTTTCCAATTCGGCTTTTGAACTCATAATTTATTTCAATGCTTGTTTCGACACTGTGTACCCAAATCTTACACGCAATCTTAAAGATGAAAGATTTCTCAAAACTTTTGCCTCTTAAAATCTTCAGAGTAGCAAAGTAAATTTTTATTAAAGGATTTTAGCGGCTCCAGTCTCGAAAATAAAATATATACGACAAGAACTTCGGGTTGCATGTTGCTATTATTGTTGTTGACAGGTCAATTGTTTACTTTCCATTCTAACTGGTTCACATGCTTCTGGTCAAGTGTATCACGTCACGTTCTGAATCAAATGATCGTTTTATTTTGTGTAATGATAAAGACAGCCAGAAACGGAAATATTATGTACCTACAAAACCAAACAACAACAAGAGTTAAAACTGACCTGGGAAAGTGGCTAGACCTTCCCAGAGAAGCGAGTCCAGGCAAAGCACACAGCTTAGCATGTGCAGCTAGCAGCAGTCTATCAGCGAAAGGAAGGATATCCGATGTGGGTCATCAAGTGTCTCAATGTTTCAGTGTTCCCGTTCTGCCAAGGTATTTATTTGCTGGGCTTTTCTATCTGTTTGCCTTCACCCATATCGTTATGACAAGATCGAACACACAGCAACATGCACAGCAGTTTTATCACGTTCTTTGTCAAGGCAGTGGTAAGTCAATGATAAATTGTCACTTCCACGCTTGTTTTGAGAAAACAAAAGTCCGAAGCGCCAGAACGTGATAATTATAAATTTTCAACAAACTTTACGCTGAATTCGATGCTGAATTCGTTATCTACATGTACATCGGAATCTCCTTTGATTAAGTGTCGGCTTCAAGCAAGTTTAGCGTTGTTACAGAAGTGTACTGAGAACTGTACTGACCCAAGACCCTAGGGTCCCTTCACTAAAATTCGCATATTTTACGGACCCGAGACCCTAAGCTGACCCTCGACCCAATGGTCATGGCATGTTACCTCTGCACGGTACTGTACATTTTCAACATCTCAGTCTATAATGTCTATATTTATTACATTAAACATTTGGCTTTGGAATAGAAGCAGTCTCACCTTGAGGCAGGTTGTTCTGCCCACCACTGCTTTAGTACATCTGCATCCATGTTCTTTACAATCCACATAAAACACATGAGCAGGTCGCGTGTTGTCTGCAAACTCAGCTTTTGTGGACTGGATCTCTAGCAAGACACATGAAACAAGATATTTCAGGTAAAAGACACAAGTACAAACAGTAGATACCAAATTGTTTTGTGTTCCTGAGCAGACTGTTGTGCTGACAGTGTAAAATGGTTTACTTTGTAGTTGTGTTGAGCAGGGAAGGATCCAAATAAAATTGTCCTGCAACACATAAGAAATGCATCTGGATCCCCTCCCCCCAAATAAAATAATGTTAATTTATCCCTAGCCAACTGCGTTTTCCAACACCATAACGTTCGTGGATTTCTAAAACAAACTGTAGCAAGCAATACATATAAATTTGGGCAACAACTGTGGTGTTTACAGACTTCAGAGCAGAGAAATTTAGCACGTATTGAGGAATAGTCTAGCATTATGCGCGATGTGCAACAGATGTGAAGCTAATGAACTAATAAATGCTCAGTACATGAAAACCTGACCTCAAAACCGTAAAATTTCTTGCACGAGCAAAGTAAATTACTCCAAAATATTTTCGCTCAGTACCTGCTAAATTTTATTGACAAGAATTAAATATCACTGCACACGTGATAACTTACAGTGAAGTCAGTAGACAGAGTAGAACAAGATTTTATGTGTTTGATCTTGAAGCACATTCTCTTGAATTGAAATATTACTTACTATTATTGCACTTGTGCAAAGTTTGGTTACAAACTTATAAGTTTAAAAGGTGAGTTCGCTTTTGTTATCCAGCACGTTACACATGTCTATTTCAGTTGAAGTTGACTTGGCTTTAAATATATTCACGGCATTAAAGTTGTCAAAGTAATTTTGCAATAATATCTGACCATGACAATTATTTTGAATATTGCAGTGATCGAAATTATTTGTATCAGTGTAAGACACACACAAAGTCATTAAATTGTCACCCCATACGTAAGATTTACAGCAGGGTCTGTAAGCGCATTTCACTAAGAAAAATATTATTTTAAATCTTGAGGTAAAATATTACTTACCTGTAAAATTGTAAAATATTTTATCAAGACAAGATCTCTTTCATTTTGAGTTGCGTAGGTATGTAATAATGCAAATTGGTAACCTGATACATGTTGCTATAATTTAGGATAATTGTGAATATGTACCTGTGACTGGAAATCAGGTCTTGAATCTTCTGTGCTACCTGTAAACCTGGATGAGACACTGGACGTAGCTATTGCCATAGCAACATGACTGTTAAAGGCAACGTTTTCCTCTGATTGATAACCGTAAAACTGAGGCAATGCTTCGATTACAATCCCAACCAATGGCAGGTAAAGTGCAGCTACACGTGATCGACACATAGCATCATCAAGACGCATATCAGAGTCATGGCACGACAGTAGGTCTCGGACTGTGTCAATGGCTTGGCACTGTAGTATGGTATCACTGCATCGAACAAACACATTATTTTTACAATTTATATGTACTACTATCAAACTTTCCTAAGATGAAAACTTCGCTGTTGCAATCCAAGGTTCATAATGAGATTGGTACATGTAGGCTTACAACCAAGGGGGCTTCATAATTAGGATTTGACAGTTTCATAGATACTTACTTAGAATCCAATGCCAAAGCAAGTTCTGATAACAGTAAACCTGAGAGGAAATGTTGTTGCCGAAAGGACACAGATAGCTCTGCCATACTGTTCATGGGTAGGCTTGACATGGTGGAAGTGCAAGAGTTGATTGATGACATGGAGAGAGTGGGAGAGGAAGGTGGAGAGGGATACAACTCTGTTGGGAAGGGCAGGTTTAGTGTCACGTAGTGTTCATGGTTGCATACAATGCGTAGCAGTTCCAATCTCAAATGGGCAAACAGTGGATTTTCACAACCACGGTACAACATCTGCAAGAGATATATCTCGTACTCAGAATTTGCCAATAACACATGGCTGTATAACATGCATGTGAGAACTAACCTGAGATGACCGGACCGTTATTTGATTATTCACTTTAACTCAATAGGATAATTGGAATTTGCAAAACAATTACTTTAAGTTTTTGATTGTGACATGCAAATGTATACTACCATACTTGGAGAGAAATATCTCCCACGTGATTGCTTACTGTATATAGAATACACAAATAATATGGGGCACAACTAATTTTTGTATACAAGCCTGTTTATAGCTGTTCCGACAATTGAGAAAGTTTATCTGAGTTTGATTTATCTAATGGTGACAAGCAAAACTCTTAAAACTTGTGGACTTCAAGGAAAATAATATTGCTTCTTTTGATCTAAAAAAATACCTAAAGTCCTTTTCAAAAATGCAGTAGATTGCGTTTTCGATCATCCATAGTAGCATGCAGCTTTGGGCCTTCAGTCCACTGATAGACTGCCCTGTTCTAAAACTATCACAAAATTTGCTTTGTGATTATTCATTCATCCACCCTTAATTATTCAGGTGGCTTCACATCATTTTTTGAGGCTATTGTAACATGGTGGACAAAGTACCAAATTTGGTACTACGGTACTCACTGGAATAATAGTAAAAATAGTGGCATCGATAGGGTCATCATTCCACATCATTCAATCCTACTAGCTATTATTTGCCTTATTTATCTTTTTTGTCTCTTTATTTTGCTTTAATTAGCTATTGAGTTGCCTTTACTGCGTGGGGACTGGGAGCCTCTTTGCTTTCCCTCACAATATAAATGAAAATCAAAGATGATTGACTAACGCATGTTGAAATATCAAATTTTGCAGGTTCTTCGAGTCTCAGGAAGTTAAATTTGGCTGCCCAGAATTAGGATAATTCAATGTACTGAATCTGATCTGGTACATGTATACATTGAAATATTACACATGCTTAAGGTGGCTCCCACCTGTTTCTTATTTTGCTATGCTGCTGAACTTTATGAAAAGTGTACTCGGACGTCATGGCAGATTGCTGCAAGTTATTGGAGACTGGGTGTTACAACAACGTTTGAGCTTACCAACCCTTCTACTCCGATCGCAGTTTTCGTTTCCATGGCAACTTTACTAGACCTCAAATGCACCTTGTTTTTAGTGTTCAACTACATTTTACACAAAAATGAGTTTTATGACCCCCATTATACGCCACTGCATAATGCAACATTTTTCCAGGTGTTTCCCCATCTTAGACGTTCGTTATTGCGATAATTCAATAAAATACACGATACTTGCATCGACTGTCCAAGTGAGCAGAGAACTTTATTCCAGAACTGATTTACCAATCATACAATGTTGTTGTTGGCTACCCATAACCACAGATTACACAAAAACTTTCAACTATGTACTGTATTGTAATGCTGTTATCTTAAGGCAGATATGAGTACTTGGTGTAATTTTCTTGCAGGGAATTCCTTTTTGATCACATTTACCGTTTTCAAGTTAAATTTTCTGCTTTTCTTGTTTTAGAAATACGAGATAAGCTTACTTTGCGGTTTTAACTTTGTCACGTCAGCAACTTTTACAATATTTTGTTGTATAGGCACTTTTGACTGGTTTTAAATTTTACGTAGTGCAGCATACATTCTGGAAGGTATTATTTAATTCTTGAAAGAGTAGAACCAAGTTTAGTGGTAAGTATTTTCATTGCTATTTGAAATTGTTAACACTGTTGCACATGCTCTCTTCAAAGTTCGCATGTCATGCTCGCGAGTAACATGTAGCTTGAAAAGCAACTTCTAGTTTTGTTTATCAGGAAAGCACATATCGAAGAAACTTAAGAACCGGTTTCTGTAAATATCGAGAATCGCACGACAGTTGTGAAATTTCGGATTTCTTTACATTTTGCCCAAATAACCTCTATAGTAAGTTATTTTCGAAAATCGTATGCAAAGGTTCAACTGAGTTTTAGTTTTCGCAAAATCAAGGAAAGTTAAAAAAACGCCAGTTTGGCATCTAGCTGCTGCTGAAAATAGGGAAAAATGATGCATTTTGTCTTCGCTCGTATAGATGAATGCGATAATATCTATTAATGTACTTTGGACAAATCGTAACACATCCCTTGCCCTTTGTAAACCACTATATTATTTTAAGAAAGCTCACCAGTTGCAGCGCTCAACTACCCACAGGTAGTTAAAACTAGTGATCACAAGTATGACGTGTTGAAACCCACATGGTACAACAACCCCATGCATCAAAGTCATTATTTTTATAGCTCCAAATGAATTAAAATCACAACTATCAATCCTACTTTTACTTTCAACCTAGTTTCAGATTTCAGACAATGAAATATATTTCTCGCATAAGAGTATATTTTTTACGATACAAAAAATATAGATATTCCCGTGCACTGGGCGTGCAAGGTACTAAAAGGGTTTTCTTTCAATAAAATTGAACATTATAAAGGAGTTTGCTGTCACTCTCTCTTCTATACATAACTCATATATACAGTCATAAAACATGTACGTATATATAATGTCCCAGGTTCAAATCGTGATTTGGAAAGTTCCTTACATTTGCCAGCTCCTCCCCACCAACCCTATTGGGGAAACGTGATAGTCACCAGTCTTGCAGTATATTTCTTTTAGGGCCTTTTATTCTACATCAAAGTGGAAACTGCCAGGAAGTTACTGAAGGACAGCTATGTAGGGTGCATGATTTCCTTCTTACGGCTTGGGTTGGCATTCGCAGCTCCAAGCTCTCGCACAGGACTTGCAACAACCCCATCTTCTGTTTATTCACTTCTTTCAGTCTTCACCAACGCACATACGTCATACTGACCAGTCAACAACAATACATGTAGGATGGCTTATTTGCACTTTAGCTGGGACGAAAGCAGAGTCTCTTGCTGCATGGAAGTTGGCTTGTTCTTGTGCCGCAGGCACATCCTGGTCTGTCACCTGCAATTGTTGCTGATGCAGCTTGGCTGCCATGAGTAAAAAGTAAGATGATACTCGCGAGGATAGGGGTACAATGTGGGTGGGGTCAAGGAATTCTGCCACGCTAAACAGCGTCTCCACATCTCACACTGTATCCGCTCCGCGAGCACGCCACATTTTTTGGAGACAACATCTGGGTTCATCTTCCTTCTGGTGGTGTGGCCAATGCAGGTACCTTCCCTTCTTTTAACACCCATCCCTCTTTGGTAGTTTGGTTGTAAGCAGAACAACAAGCAGAGACTAGGACTTCGAGAGCTAGAAGGAATGAGAACTACGCCCATCTGGAAGTGGGAGGCATACTGCTGTTTGGCCAGATAGAGCATGGAGTTTCTTTCTGGAGACAGCTCACGAGCTTCCAGGAATAGATGCCATTCAAGGGAAGACGGTTGTTGAAAACTCAGATAAAGGCCTCCTGGGGTGCAAGCTGGAATGTGTCTGTGCTAGCCTTGGATTTTCTGACACTCAAGACTTATAATCATAGTCAGAAAACGGAGTGGAGAGCCATATGTGGTTTGCAGCAATACCGCACCTGGTCTGATACAGTTTCGCAGCCAACTAAGGAGTCACATAACCTAAAAAATGCATTCCCATTGTAACTAGTTTCGATAATAGTTACCTTAAAGTTTTCTTATTCCATTTTAGCGAAAATGATAAGAGCCTCCAAGCGGGTACAGGTCTCACACCTCTGCAATTCCCAGTCTCCAAATGGTTCTTCTAACTACGACCAAACAATGTAAGAGGGCTGGGAGGTAAAAGAAGCGAAGGCTGTATCACTGGGAGCAAGATGGACCCAGATGTTGTCAATAAAGGCATGTTTGCAGCACAAATGGGATCCCACCTTACAACACACACCCTCCACCCTGAACAAGTATCGTCTTACTTTTTACTCTTGGCAGCCAAACTGCATCAGCAACAATTTCAGGTGACAGACAAGGATTTACTTGTGACACAAGAACAAGCCAACTTCTGTGCAGCAAGAGACTCCGTGTTTTGTCCCTGCTAAAGTGCAAATAAGCCATCTTATTGTTGTTGACTGGTCAGTATGATGTATGTGCGTTGAAGACTGAACGAAGTGAAGAAACAGAAGATGGGGCTGTTACAAGTCCTGTACGATAGCTTGGAGCTGCAAGTGCCAAATCAAGCCGTAAGAAGGAAATCATGCACCCTTCAGGAACTTGCTGGCAGTTGCCACTGTGATGCAGAATAAAAGGTAGGGTTAATAGTTGTGATTTTAATTCATTTGGAGCTATAAAAATAACGACCTTGATGCATTGGGAATCCAGGTATACATTTGTATGTTTCATTATCACCAGTTGTACCACTGGGGTTTCAACGCGTCATACTTGAGATCTCAGTTAAAAATTAAAACAAAACAGTGCAGCCTCCATGATGTATCAAACTTCGTGCTTCTTGCCTTACTAATATGTACGTAATTTTCGGTATGAACTTCATAGCTGAATGCCATATAGTCGTCCCACTCTAGTTTCCCTGATTTGCATAATGACACATTTTCTCCGTGATGATGTGATAATGTATGCACATTAATCCAATTCAGTAATATATGGACAGCACAGAAGTCCTTTAGCAAGTTTGTGCATTGTCAACTTTCCTCTTGATGCTCCATGCCGCAAACAAAAAAAGAAATTTTATTCTGGAAACAAGATTGACAGAAGTAGTTGTGAGTAAACCGTGAATGACGTGTTTTTGTACATGGTACTAGTAGCCTGCAAAACACGCTCACTCGCTCTCAAATACTTTAGAGCTATTGATGGACACCTAGTGAAGTGAGACTGAGATGGTATGTTTGGGTTCATTGAGTCAGAGCTATGTGCGGATTCTGACCGAAACGCTGAGAACTGGAATCCAGTGACCGAAATTCAACAAATGCAACAATGCAAGTCGTAGCTGAAATCAAGCCATATCTGCTTTCTGCAAGTGCTTCTTAACAACAAATATGTAATATGTAATTTGAAGATTTTAAGACAAAGGAAAACATCTTACCGAAACTTCCGAGACATGGCTCCTTTATCACAGCAGTAGCAGAAGCAACTCTGTAATTAATTTGAGCTACAAAAAATATGTAATCAATGGCAAATAAAAGCAGAATCAAGTGGAATGATTGCCCTATAATATGTACACATGTACATGTAACACTCATTCTCCATAATATTTACCATCGTTCCCTCTATCATCATTGATATTAACTAATGACAGACTTGCCTTCGTGGAGGGCTCCTAGGTTAAAATTCTTTAGCTGCCTTTACGGAATTTGGAGTTGTTATCTGCTCTGTAACAGAAAATTCCCTAAACCATCTAACTATGACAATATTGTAGGAAATCACAACAGTTTTATTCCTTTTGTTAGAGATCAGGCCAGTAGTCTGGCTCGTGATTGCTTTAAATCACGTTTAGGAATAATAAAAATCAAATAGTACTTTAGATTGCTATTGATTTTAAATTTAATGGCCAGTAATATACAGCACATAACACGGTCCCAAATATTGTTAAACAAGCATTGAATGATGATCAGTTTACAAGATAAAAACACTTTTAGCTCAAAGCTAAGTTGCTCTGATGGATTACCTCTCTGCAATAGTTTCTGAGCAGCTCAAACACAAATCCCCGGTCCATCAGAGAGAAAAGGTCATAGTAGAAGAATCCAAGACTGGAGTTAAGCTGCTGTGCCGAGGAAAGGTCCTGCAACAGTCAAAATATTGAAGAATTAGGAGTATGGATATTACTCAATTATGAATGTTGTACTGATTAGCCTGCAAACAGGCTCATTTGTGCAAGAAATGGGGAAAGAGAGAGTGGGGGGGGGGAGCAAAGGAAAAAGGGACAATCAGCCTGCACGGAAAGCACTGAATCTAGAAGTCCTGGTCACATGGTTGTGTCCCAAAATGGGACATAGTGTTCCAATTGGTTAGTCATGATAACGTAGCAACTGCAAGTAGACTCAAGGGAATAATGCGACCCACATCGGTTGAGAAAATAAATACAGACACAATCATTGATCAAGGTAGTTTCTCGTCAAAGCTAAAGTCTTCTTCAAAAAGGAAATAGTAACTGTTCCTTGAAAAAACTGCTCTATTGACGTGATGACGTGGATGTTCTTGCTTACTGATTTATAACAATTTGTATCATTGTAAATATGTCTCAGTTTATCCTTGGAGTATGAATATAAACATGCACACAGCTTTGTCGAGATATCAAGAATATAATATTAATACATTTGCAATCAAGATGAATACTTCAAGATAAATCGACAGAAAGTTAGCATCTGAGGTCAAGCTACGGTTAATTAGAGTGCATACAACTTGATTTGCCATTCACTATTGCTCTGAAACACTTAGCATTGCGTTCAGCTGAGCTGTCTTTAATCTTGTCTATTGCGGTGCAACAACAAATTTGATAAACAGTTTAACAGTGCGGTATGACTAATGTGGAACAATATATATTATATATAAACTGATATATTTGTACTGACAACTCGCAGATGAAGTCACGTTCACTGCCGATCTTGCAAAGCTAAAGGCCTATTTTAAAAACCTAAAGGCTTGTAGTATTCTGATTCATATTATCCCGCGCTGAATATTGATCTCACAGTATTGAAGGTATGTTGCTTCAGTTAATTCTAGAACTGCGTAATTTCATTTCTCTTCGGAAGATAGCTTTTCTTCAGTTTGACATTCTATATAAAGCGTCGGTGTTACAGTTCCAGAGAGTGTCAGATGTCATTAAAACCACAAGTGTCAATGGGCAGGAGGCTGTGATCAGTACTTTCCGTGCAGACTCATTTTCGCTTTTCCCTTTGCCCCCCCCCCTTCCTCTCTCTTTCCCCATTTCTCACACAAATGAGCCTGTTCGCAGGCTAGTACTGATGAACTAAACAAGCTCATTACAAATGCACAGTACATGATAAAAATTAATACTTTATGAATAGCGCAGACTGAGACACAATGATAAAGATAATTCAAAATCTACTAAAATACATGTATTTTGACATATCTTACTTTCTAATAATGTTGTATTGGAATTAAACTCCTGCAGTGTTCAAATTTTGACAACAACAACATTTCAATATGTCATCGTTAGCTGAGAAAAGGGAGCCAATTTCCGTATTAATCAACTTACAGGGCTGCAGAGTTGTATATTTAGAAAAATGGTACGAAACAAAAGTTGAAAGGGCTCAAACTGCTCTAAAATATACAGGAAATACACATAAAGTGTGTGACCGATGACTTGATTACCATAACCCAGTTTCGTTAGGTCTGACCATCAGTGTGGCGGAGGAGTGTATATGTTCATTAATTCTTGGTTGGGCTTCAATGAGTTTACTGAATTAAGTGATCCTTGCCTTCAGTGCCAGTGGTTCCTTGTCAAACCAAATCGGCTGCCTTGTGGAATTAACTCTATTCTTGAAACTATTTATTACCCTCCACAGAATGACAACAACAAACTGCATGTATGTTTATTCAATAGTCTGGATAAACCACTTGCTGCTAACCCCAATGCAGGGATTGCTCTGGGTGATTTCAACCAATTACAAGTTAAAGAAACTTGTTTCCAAGCCAACAAGAGGCAATAACATCTTGGATCAGGGTTACTCCACACTGCAACCCTACTATGAAGAGCCTCAAATCCTTCCACCTGTTGATATGTCAGATCACTCTAGTGTCCTTCTTCAACCTGCTTGTGTTCAAGCTCCTCCCCTACCGTCTACACGAATTTCGAAACACATTTGTAGAAAATCAAATAAGCATGCCTTGTTCTCCTCCATACATGCTGTGAATTGGATCCCGCTATATCACCTTCCTTCCTGTGAGGACTTGCAATATTCCAATCCACTTCTGATGTTGGAATTAACACCCACCTTCCCATGTGTGAGGTCAATCTTCACCTACAGATAAACACTGGTTCACACCTGACATTAGAGCCAATCACTAAGCATCAACATGCTTGGAAGAAGGGTTGCACACAGCTATACAACTCCTATCGGAACAATGTGAAAAAACTTGCAAATCAGCATGTCATCATTTCTACCAAGAGCGAGATAACATTAGGCAGTTGTCCGGGCTGTCAAAATCTGCACCACTCTCAAGCACCACTGTGGACGGGACTGTTGTGAGAGGTTTAGATCTAGCATTAGCAATTAATGATTTCTTTAGCATAGTTGCTGATGGAATTCAACCATTAGACTACACTCCTATCCCTGTATCCTACATACCTGATGAGCTGTTGAGCGTTTCTTGATGGCTATCAAAGAAGGCAAATCTAATCGCCCAGATGAAATTCCCAGTTGGTTGCTAACGAACTTTGCACCAACAATTTAGCCAACCTATTTGCTCCATCTTCAACTCATCCATTCCTTCACTTTGGAAATGTGCTGATGTCTTACAACTGTGAAAATCATTAAAGCCCAAGGCTATTGGTAGTGATATTAGGCCAATTTCTCTCACCACAGTTGTTAGCAAAGTCCTCGAAGGGTTTGTTGTTTAACGGCTCTCATCATTTGTTATGCTGCACATTGATCCTCGGCAATTTGGTAGAATAAAGAAAGAATCTACTACCCATGTTCTTGTGCACCTTATACACCGTTGGCTCTTAACTATGGAAACCCCTGAAACATTGTTCTAGATCATGGAGCTGACTTTATTTTTATTTTGTGCCCAATTTTAGCCTTTTTATAGAAAAATATACTTCTACACCAATCGTATAGAAGTAAATATTTTAACAAACCAATCACATTTATGTTTTCTAACCAATCACAACATAAACACATACTGTTGTTTTGAAGAGTGGCTCTTCTAAGATTTATCCGACAGCAAACATTAGCAAATGCATGTACCCGAGGCAATGGGAAAGATCAATTACCATTTAAATACTTTTGGTAAACGACTGCTTAATTGGTAGTATTTGCAATTATTGTTTTGATCTTCTATGCAAACACGCTACTCTGCTACTCCCATTTCTTTCACAGCAATTGTTAAGAATGACGTTTCTTCTTACTACATGTAGAACCAGTGAACAAAGATTAAATTATACACTATTTGACTTTCTAAAGCAAAGAATGAGTGTTGTATACACATGAGTAGCATACATGTAGCAAAACATTGCTAGATACATTTTAGGACTAAGCGGCTGTTACTCTATCAATAGCATAAGTTAAATGATGCTGAGGATTTTACTTTAATCACTCAGTGATAAATTATTGTATACTTTTGATACAAACCTTCTGTTTGTTTACAATATCTGTGACTGTGGTATTTACAAGGGCTCTCACATCCCCAAGAAATTGTTCTGGAAAACGGCTCTTCCTGGGCCAGAAGAATTTGTCTGTGTTATCAAGGTGTTGTGCCATACTTTTCACCTGGCAATGAATATAGACATCATATGATATCAGTACATCCTGCAATCCTGTAGATAATAGTCTGCTCATTTCCACATCAGTCTATAGTACGGTAGTGATGAATAGAAATGCAAGGTAATTTCAATGAAATGCAGCATAATCCAGCGAAATTTTGAAGAAACGACACTTCCATTGTTAAGTAATGGGCAAAACTTCATCATTTACTTGCAAGAGAAACTTTGTTATAATCAAAACTTCGTTGCGAACAAAATGTCGCTGTAAATGAAATCTCGTTATAAACGAGGTAGTTGCACTGCCTAAACAGGGTCACTTTTGGAAGTTTATTGCTCAAAATGTACTGTATTTGATGAAATAAAAA
>JANVCK010297040.1:0-14196 GCA_026546655.1 Epizoanthus illoricatus
TGGGGGGGTCCCCAGAGAAACGTCAGATTGACGTTTCTCGTGGAACAAATCGATATGTGCGGCTTCCCTAAGTAATTGATTATAATAACTATTCGCCAGTGATCATCCTAGCATAAGTTAAAGTGAATACAAATCAAAGGTAAATTTGAAACATGTTGAGTGCAATGTACATGGGAAATAATGAATGACTAGAAACGCAGTATACACGTGAGCCAGTGTTTCGAGTTATGTTCCTAAGCACAGTGACTTGCAAAAAGAAATCGACGTCTGGCACGCGCAGGTGTGTTTATGACGTCACCCATAGTGACTCCTCCATATGACGTTCTAAGCAACTGACTGACCAAAATCTGCTGATTCATTATGATCGCCTGTCGTTTATCCAACCGTAAACGACACGTGAATATAGCAAAACAGTATCACATAAGTAAATCCGAATAGCCCATGAAAACTCCCCGTTGTTCCCGTATCGTGATATTACTATCTGTATATATAGAGAAGCGAAAACAAGTTGCGGTATTCTTGGTGCATCTGGTAAGATATTCCACGAATAAATAGGTCATAATATCTATAATATGTGTGTGAAAATAGAAATTTCTTCCGTTTGGTCACGAAATGTTTTGAAATTAACGATATCTATTTGAATACCAAAGTCAAACCATACTTATAGTTTGGTGTTGGTGACAAAAGTGTTTTGCCTTTTATATGTACGGAAAAGTCAAATTCAACTCTATTCGGCTTCTAATAACTTCAAGCGTCATTTTAAACCTTTCGATTTCCATCTTTTTTGAAACTCGATTAAATAACTGTTATTCCTTGAAAATTGTGACACTGAAGTCTGACTGGTAATTAAAGAAGGCTACGTTTGTTTGCCAAGAAATTTATAGTAAATTGCAGGTAACCGTTGCTTTAGTTGTAATTACATATTTTTTAAATCAAACCTCAGACGTCAATGCTTACACTCGAACGACAAAGGACTCTTACGACGTTTGTCCACAACAATTTGGCTGGATATAGAGATCTAGAAATAGTCGTAAAAGTGGTAATATATCCATTTGAGGTTTCCTTGTTTTAGTTTAATTGTTCTAAATGCGGAACTTGTTTAACGTGTTTCCTTTGCCATGCGTCAGCGATAATAAAGGAAGCTATTTGACAAATAATCCATTGATACTCTTAAGAATTTTTTTAGCAACAATAGTGATTGTTAGTGAAATGCAGACCTATCTTTTGACCACCACATAGCCAATAATATGTTTGGTTGGTATATATTATATCACTTTAAGTTTTACATGCGTAGAGGGGTAAGTGGTTCAGTATATAGAGAACATGGAATCAGTTTGCGTTTGAAAGATTTGAATACAAGAGCCTTATTCATCTCATGTCACCCACAAAGTGTGTGTCAATGTCACTATTAATTGTATCCGTTAACCAAAACACACATCATTGATGGTCTGAGAGTAATCTCAAGCAATTTGTAAGAAATGACTGCTCGAGAATTTACATGTATTTGCATCAGCAAGTAGTCTTGCAAGGTGTGTGTATTTGCAGTGTTGAACATAACTGAGAAATTCTTATCGGATAAATAGCAAAAAGCTCAAAACTTGAGGTTCCGTGAGTAACACGAACAAGGCGTGAAGGTACTTGTATACCTAACTCATTGAGAACACAACAGGCACTTCTAAGTGGCAGTAATAGCATATTTATTATGACTGTCACTATCTGGAGTGCGCAGAGTCAACAGTAAATACATAATACCACACCGATATCCCTTCACTAATATCCCTCATACAGACTCTGTTTTTACTGAGATAAATCTGTACGATTTGCGCACATACTGATTATGTGATATCAGTATAGATTTTTTGGCATTTCGTATACCATGACTGTATCGCCCTGGGCCAGCGGTCAGTATTCCAACATGGTGAATATTTCCCATGCCCGTTTATAGAACTACCTTACTAAATTTCATGATATTTTGCGTTGGTTCAGGCATTCAGATAAGAGCTCTTAATCACGCAGAATCACTCGTCCTTCTCCAATAAACACGCAAACATCTTGACAGGGGGTAGGCTTGGTCTTGATCAAGTGTTGTGTATCTGTATGTTCTGGTTCAGTTTATTTATACTTCGATACTCGTCCCGTCCAGTACTGTTTGAACGGGTTCTGATTATATAGTTAATGTGTTGTTTTGATGTCGTGTTACGCTGTGTTGGTCCGGGTCTTGTTTGAGAGGTGATCATTTTCACTGTGAGAATGGCTAAGTGGGAGCATAGTCTAACTACTCCACTAATGGCAGGTGATCGCAACATGCATCACGCAACGAAACTGTATTTGTCTAATTGACTGAAATCACTGAATCCATATCAGATAGCTAACGAGTTAGTTACGTGTTCTAGATTGGTGCCGGTCCCCGCATCTCTGTTCTCCCCGCACTTCCTTTCCTTGTTATGTACCCCACCTAACCCACTACCACCAGAACGTATGCGTGCGACACAGACACACACACACACATACTTGATATATCTATACAAGTACATACATACTACATACATACACATACATACATACATATACATACATACCTACATACATAGATACATCATATATATAGAAATATACATACTTACTAACTTATACTCACTGACTTACTTACTTACATGCATGCATTCATATGCATATGTACATATACATACGCATAGTACACGCCTCAATCCCTATTATTTATCAGTTCCTCCCTTTTCTGTCTCGCGTTCTAGCATAACCAAGAACCAACATCACTGCAATTTTTTTAATACTCCAACATAGGCGTTTTTGACTGCATCCTTTTCAGGCCTAACTTTCTTCTCCTGTTTCTTTTTGTCTTTTACCGAAAATGATTAGCAATTGCTTTTGATTTTTTGTGCCGAAAGAGTGAGCAAAAAAAGCGACGACTTGTACTTAAATATAGGCTTATTTTACTGAAGTATATTTGCTTCTAAACTCAGAGGAATGACGGATAGAAATTTGTCAACCATCATTTATGTGGTGCAAGGGGGGTGGGTCGGTAGAGTTCAGTGTGTGGAATCTTCTGGCTCAGTACTCCTCTGTTCAACGCTGATCATTAATTTGTCATAGTACCTCCACAATGCTAGCTATTTGTACAAATACTACATGTGGTTATACCCCGAGGTTTCCTAACGTATTGGCCAAACAACTACTGCATAAAATATCCACTTGTCTGCGCTAAATGAAAATTTTAGATAACCTTTCATTCCTGTTGGTATCACTACTACATCCATTGTATTTGTGTAGCAACGAAATATCCATTGATACAAAATACGAACTATAGGGATAAATGGTCAACTTGCGCATTAGAAACTGCTTTCCCAAACGTATTATGCAGCGAGGCAACAATATTATTTAGTGTAAAGGCCAACGGAGAAAGGATATAAATAAGCTATTTTCCCCCACAGGAAAGCAACCTCGGAGATTCTATTAAACAAGACCTAAACGCCTGAATGTCATAAATACTCATTTCGAAGTGATTCCTATGAACTCACAGATTAAAGCTGTTCAATTAAGTAAAATGAAAACTGAAACAACAGCTGCTTCAGCTGAAATTGACTGAAATTTAAAACAAGAACAATAATTTATAAAGCAGTAACAAAACTTCTGACGTCACAAGTCACCAAACACTTTGTCGACTTTAATCCATCTTTTTCTTTGTAAATGTTGAAATTAAATCGGTTGTCAAATCTAGGAATAGTTATGTATCAAACATAAATGTGTATCTCGGTAAAATAAAGAACATTTGGAATTTCTCACTTGCGTTCGCTCGTTATTATTGATTAATTCAGTGTCATTAATTTACACTGAAAACGCGCAGTGGTCTTTATTGCTACAAACACACTTATCTATTGCATAGTTTTCTTTAACATATAATAAAAGCTTCAATGTTCAAGATTTCATCAGTGGCAAGCAGATTTGTCACTTACAAAGTTTCTAGTTGATACTGATGCGAGGAAGCTATCAGTATAGATATGGATTTCCGTTTGGTGAGAGGCGCTATTGTGCCCAATCTTTAATCCTTGCCAACTGTGGATTGCGTAAATGTGCGGTCTGATCCATTGTGTTTTGTTTACGTGGGTAACAAGTGAAACCTTTCGAAGGAAATTCGAAAGAAATATAACGATCCTCTGTACTAGTTTTGAACTTACTCCATGAGAAGTTCTATCGAAACGGTAATATTTCGCGACTTTTAGTAATTTACTTAACATTCTAACAAAGATAGATTTCAACTATCACGTGGTTACTGTCGATCCGCTTTATTGGTCTAAATATTATCACAGTGCAAAACCGTACTTAAAACCTCAGAAACTGACTTCGAAAAGGACCTTCCCTTTGGAATTGGAGCCGTGTGCTTCTCCTGAGCCACTCAGCACTGTGGATGAACATACCTACGAAGTATTTACCAAAACCAAGGTAATAATGTTATTTGTTACTGTTCCAACTGACCATGCTTGTATTGAGCGTGTTACTGAATTTGTTCATCAACACCGTAAGCCGTGACGTCTATTATTACTAAATTCAAACACGAATTGATCGAAACTTTTGGTCTTTCTTGGTCTAAATCAGCTCTGGGATCATTGGCTTGAAACTATGAAAGTGACAGCTTTAAGTCAGGTGTTGATAGACTGTAGTGAATGCTAGTAAACTCGATCAACTACGCTTGAGCGCTGTATACTGATCATTTCCTGACAATACATACAACTGAATTTCCTACAACTCTCCTTCAAATTGGTTGGAATACATTCTTCCATATCTGAGTGTTGTAAGGCGTAATAACAACAGCTTTTGATCAGTGTCTAAGTTGGAATTACATTCCCTTTTTGACAGTTAGTGAAATTCGTGCATGTAAAGTTATATGAATTATGACAGCACAAGAGCCTATAAATCGCCCACCAGCCAAAACCGTTTTCAAAACATCTGGACCAGTTCAAATGGACTTCGATGTACTGAAACACCCGAAAATGTCATATTTACAAATTCTGATAAATATAATAACATTTAATTAAGATATTTATTTTCCCATTAAATTTTTTTACCAAATAAAGCAGTTGACTTTTGCTAAATTAATGATAACACAGAGCAGATTATGGGTGGGAAGGGAAGGAAGACGCACTCACAAGCCGGAGGAAGTTGTCTCTTGAAGTGACTGCAGTGACACACACGAAAAGGCACAAACTCGAGGTTATTTCACTTCAAATACAACATTTATTATCATTCCCCAAGTAAACTTAAAATAATTAAGTTTTTGACAACTTATTACAGCAAATTATGGGAAAGGACTTTGCGGCAAAAACATCACGCACACAGTTATCTTTGCAAATTTGTTGTGCTTAAACTGCCCCAATATCTGATAAGACAAACTTCAATCTTCAGATGCTTTAGATTTTGCAATCACTAAAACAAAAACAGAAAAATTGTTGGTTTGTTCAAATATAACGGTTTCTCTGTTTTAATCTTAAAATGTTTTTGCTCACAGAAGGCAGACTTTAGACTTAGTTTCTTACAGAAGGCCGACTTTAGTTTCTTTTAATAACAAACAATTCCGATCTTAAAAACGTTTTGTTTATAACTCTCTTAAATCTCTTAAATAAAGAGTCATCATACTGAACTTTATAGGTTACTGAGTGAAGAACTTATACGCTTTTGACTATCGACAATTAACAACATACATGCACTGGCCCTGAAATAACGGGTTCTTTCGGCATGATTTGGGTAAAAGCTATATACTGAGTCTGAGTACTGGAACCAATTATAATCTTTACTCTACATAAACTTTTATGTCACTAACTATTTCGTTAAATTCTAATTTAATCAGATAAAACTTCTCCATTTCATAAAAGAGTTCCAGACTCACCATCTGGGCTAAGGTTTGTATAGTCAAAGCAGGACTGTTTGCTTTAGATCACTGAAAGACCGGCAGATATAAAATGCCGTGGTAACAAGCAATTTATGCTACCCGTGCAAAGATCAATTCAGCTTCATGGTAACTAATAAATTAATATTGCTCGATTTTATAGCGTACTTAGGTTAGCGACAAGGATGCGGTCAGACTATTTTAAACGTTTTCTGGTATTTTCCATTTGACGTGCTCTATGGGTACGTTATTAAGAATGTGACTGTCATCAGTTTATGTACTTTGGTAAATATATATATATGGAGAAGAAGTACGGATTAGAAACAATCTCAAGTTGACAACACACCAAAAATGCTAGCTATTACCAATATTGCCCTTTAAACGATAAGAGCCTCAGATATGTGGGCGTTATTAGGCATTTATTAATTTTTAACAGTTTCAACTGACCAGTCTATGCCAAAATGACAACCATAATCACGATATCGATCTATCGATCATCCTTGGGAAGTTTGTTTCACAAACGAGAGCTGGGCTATTTTAATGTTGCACGAAGCTCGTAATATCCAAGAACGTTTATTCACTATCAATGGAATAGGCGTAGACAAGATCGCAAATTTCTACAGAAATGGAGAACCATCCTTGAACCCACTCAGCCCAAAGAATGTAGACAATTATTTGGCTCAATGGAGAACACAGTTTGAAATTCCAACACTGATTTTAAAAAAAGATAGTCCTGACTTGAGTGTAGGTTCTGGAAGTTCGAATGTGTTTCTTTTGGACATATTTTCACAGTTCTTGTGGCTATGCATCAATTAAGTATTTAAGACAACTTGAACTACATTCGTTATCGTTTTGATTTTGTTCGCACAGCTTTTATCTGTGAAGAGTAAATGATTTCAGTCATTTAAATAATCTGTTTCTCTTATATTCCCGCCTTGATGTAGTGATACTGACTAATTATTTCATCTGATAACATTTATTTTATATTTAATTGAAAGGCACAAATAAAGAATGTTTTTTATTCCGGCAGTACTCAATTTTTTGGACTAGAAAATTCTACGTGATATTGTATTGATCACTGACAAATTAACAATGAACTATAGAGCTTGGTTAGTTTAAAATCACTCAAATTCGGACTTTATTTCAGGGAATTATACTTCCTATAAGAATAAGATAGAATATTAAAGATTCTTGCTGTCAGTCAAAGGGATTACAGTGCCAGTGGTGGGGCAGCACATGTTTAGACAAGGGTAGTGTTGCAACAGCGTACCTGGTGTATTAAATATTACAAACTTGCAGGTAATGGCTTGAATTTAGAGTTGCACTGAATAAGAAACCAGTTGTTAACACGCAACAAACTGTATTGATCAAGAAACTAAGTGCACCCCCTGGATATCAGAGTACGTTGGACCCATTTATTGAATATCAACCCCGGAAAACAATTAACGTTCATGTGGCCCCAGATTCAAATTTATGGTTTAATTTCCCAACACTTTGCTTCTATAAATCTTCCCCAAAATATCTAACAAACTTGATTACGTATACCAGCTGCAGCACTGCCTGTCTATGGACTATGCAGCAAAATTTGGAAACGTCAAATCTAACACTGAATCTAACGCCCATCTAGCGCAGAAATCTGCCTAACATCGCGCTCAGAAAGAGCTTTAAAAACTGTCAGTTAACGGTAATTGTTATGTTTTTCACTCAGTGGTGTTATGGTGTTTATATCAGTTGGGAAAGAAATTGAATACTGCAGGACAAAATAGATTTTAACATGGGCGTTTTTTTCTTAAATAAAAGAGACACTGTCAAACTGAAATACTTAAATTTCACTTACTTCGATTTTACTGTGTAATATGTCTAAAGGTGATTATATAAAATAGGTTAAAGGCAATGAAAGTATTCCTAAATTCAAAGCGGAAAACAAGAAGAAATACGGTCGGTTTGCAGCTGCCGATATGCAGCCAGTACAGCTACAGGATGGCACAGATTGGAGTGGATTACAATTCATATCTGATTTCCGTACGCCAGCGGCCGGATTCAGAAATCAAACTTGCCATAACGTCTGGAATATTGTTGTTTTTTGGACCGTTAATCAGGGTTATCATTTCAAGTTTCCTGCCTTCGATTCATCACCTCTAGTGATATTTCATTACTATTCTAAGAATTTTGTTACCAGTTTTAAAAAAATAATTTCTGACGTTATTCATCAGTAGTGAAAATAAGATCTGTGAACAACCTTCACGCCACTGCACCTTTAAAATTTAAACTGAACCGTAGCTTATTATCCGCGTACAGGAGTCATGCAATACAACTTCATGAGTAGCAGTCTGCTGAATATTACTATTCATAGAAACACTTAAGACTTTGTGTGTGTCATCACGCCAAGTAAAATATTTACAAACTATTTGAGATATACTGTTTGTTAAAAGATTTAAAAAGTTAAAAGAAGACAAACGTTTTCGATCAAGAGATCATCAACAGATCTCTGTTGATTATGGTATGCGTTGAGTTGTTTGTTCAGGGATGCAAGAAATTTAGCGATCAACAAAGCTTCAAAGTCTCCGAGTCCCTTATGACTTTATTATTGTTTATAATAACGCGTATAAAACATTGCTGATGTAAAACAGGTGTCAAAGGATAATCTTGAGAAAAGAGACGAACTCCAAGCCGTCAGTCTAAGTTATGCGTGTAGTGTGCGTTTGACTTTCATTGCGGGTTGTCTACGAATACAATATGCTGATAGAAAACATATTTATGCTCAAGTCCAGCTGTTTTATACCACATTCAGTTTATTTTTCTGCTCCAATTTCTTGACAGCCAGTAGACAAAGTTTGCTTATCACCGAACAGAAAGTTGATGTTATAAAATAACGAGATTAGAAATCTCGTGTCTAAATTCTTGTCCTGATAAGCCTAGGAGTAGGGGCGAAGCGATAACAGAAACACACCGAGTATACTGTACAGTAATTGGAGAGAACCAACCTTTCCGAATCACTGATACAAATGAAAATACTCGATAAAACGTTTTCACACAACAAAAAGTTTATGTCACTCAGGTAAGAATTCTTGCAATTGTTAAAACAAGAAGCATTCTAATGGCATTATACATCAAAAAGAAAAACATGCATTCTATGTTTCTTCTTGACTTTAGTGAAATCATGCACTCTCTTCTTGATTCAAAATATTTCTACGAGTACTTTATACAGACCATAAACCACAAGTGAGCTAAACTAGAAATATCAAAAACATAACATGGCAGCTGTTGTACGTTTTCTGAAATCCTTCAGTATATACTTTAAAAAAACCCATAAAGTCGATGAGAACAAGAATACATTTATTTTTCAGTGTACAGCCATGACGAACTGCGAAACTACAGTCGATTTCTGAATTGTTTCATATTTATGGCTCTAGAGGATCTTTAGAGTCTAGCTATGCCTGAGAAATCGTGATAAGTCCACCACAAAGTGGATTCAGACTCCGCCGTTTAGTTTAGTGGAAACTGAAATCGTTCGAATTGCTGTAGTGATTGGAGATTTCTGCATGAACCAACAAACTTCAAGCAGCTTACTGGTTGGTGCATTAATCGAATTTAGAAACTCTCCCAGAGACGCCAGTCTTGAGTTGCTTTTGAGATTTTTTAGCCTAAACTAATTGTTGTTCCAAAAGCTGAAAACGTTGGAATGTGTACCGTACGAATACATGTGAATTCCTTTTTCTACCAAAAATACACCAAAGGAATCTGTAATAAAGTCTGTTTTTTTCTCACTGGCATCTAACGTTCCAGACGGAAATTTTGGGCGTATCTCCCTATAAATTCATAATCGCATATCTAGAGTCTCGAGAACTAACGATTTAATGCTCATTCAAAACTTAAGTATTCCGAGGCAGGTGATAACCAAGAACTTAACGACGAAAAAGCGGCTAAAACTTTGATCTCGCGAAATATATATATATACTGATGATTACCACATTTTGCCAATCACGCACAGTTTAGATTGAGCCGGCACGAAAATACAATCGTCAATTTCCGCAACTTCTGTAATTTTCTGCGACTCGTCGTAAAAAAGTTGCGACAATTCATCTTTATCTAAGACAGTCTGGCAATGTCAACATCTTATGCCAGAAGTAGACTGAAGCAAAAACTAACGAATATTTACATAAACAATAGCATTCTCCAAGCCCCACCTGTCCGAGTTAGATCACAAGCTGACCAAACAAACTCAACGTATCGTCTGGCGTCTGGAAGTGGAACACGAGTTTGTGAAGAAACACGTTCTCCAAGCACATGCTTATTTGAATTGCTTTTTTGACTTGGAAGTAAACTTTTGTATCAATATATTTCAAAAGTGACATGAAATTTCTAGATTTACCTTGTATATGAATTATAAAATAGCCATGGTATTCATTGAATGATTCGCCTTCATCCCAGTTGGGAAGCAAGTACTGTATCGTGTCTCAAATTTCCCAAGGCAATGGGATGAAAGCAGGACTGTCTTTATGAATCATGCCCGCTTTATTTTTCATCAGGTGCACTTTGGCTTTTTATTGTCTGTGTAATGTGATTACTGAAAAGAAGCTATTTTTCTATTCTCTTTTTGAAACCCATATAGAAACCATCTTCCATCAGAAGTATACATAATGAACACTCTCAAGCAACATTCTGAGTTTGTTTGAATGAATAAAATCTGTATATCAGTTATGATTTTTCTCCTGATATTGACTGTGATACAACCTGATTCCACAAAATTAACGTCTGATAGTACTACTACTAATTTCTCGTAAATCATGAAAGCAAAAACATTATATATGTTTACTCTTATACTATCAACAGAAGCAAAACACTTCAGCACAATGGGTGCGGTGGAATTTGCAAAATCCTCCAGTAGGACTTAGTACCCCAACTGATATAGTATGTAGTGGCTTTTCATACGAACTTACCGGTAAAATATGCTGCAAAGTCAAGTAAACCATTGCCTCTACTATTATGTATGAATATAATAACAAGGCTGCGTTTGCCGGACACATCGCTGAACACCTGCTGCCTCACATCACCCCTGACAGACGCTATTGTCTAATACACTATTTTGCTCTCGTCAAGGCAAAACGACAAAACTACTTGCACTCGCAGACTTGTGTTCGTTCACCAAAGCTCTGCCCGGCTCTGCGGAAAGCTAAAACTAAAGAGATAAAGTGTTAACAGACCGAGCTGTTCTATAACATGCAAATAGTTCAGCATCATTTCGAACACCCTCAAACAAAGTCCTAGTAGTTATTAATACCGACAAACATATATTGGATTTGTCAGGATTTCGTAAACCGTTTGGGCGGCCTGTTTCGAAAGAGAATGTGCATTGATCCGAATGTATACAAGCAGCCTCAAACTAATGATGTTTCTATATATATATGCGGTCTCAAATGAGGATAGTATTAACTGATATTCACGAAAAACATTTGATGAACACAAAAACTCGACAAATTTTATTATTTTCATTTTCCAACAATATTGTTCGAGATATCCTAGTATAATCTGTCTCAAATTCCGTTTGGTCGACTACTAATCCGATTTCCATTTTTTAAACAAGATACTGATCACGACAAAGCTACTGAAAGGTATACAACTGGCTAAATAATTATAAAAATGTTGCGTATAGTCTATTTATAGAATTGTTTATGGCGAACCATGGACAGCAAATACAGCCACTAAACTCACCCCATACTCCGTGAGAATTTGGCAACGATTGAATTGATACTCAGCTTTAACACCCCACACTTAACAAGATACGTGCAATAACATACTCATATTGCCTTCTCATAGCACTCGAGTAGAAAATCCTAAGGACTTTGAAAAACCATTGCACGCGATATTCTGATTTTTCCAATTTCAAAGTTATTAACTTGTAAGATATCTGAACAAACGTATTAATGATAATGATAATTATATAGTCTGTATTTTTTATGGTTTTAAGAGTTTTATGGTTTTTACTCTTAATTTTAATATGTGCCCTTTTGAGTGTTGGTCGGTAATATAGATTTTAGTTTTTAAATTAGTATACGATACGAATGTTCATGAAAGCTCAACTGTTACGCCCTTACATAATATTCTCTCTGACAAATACTGAATGGCAGAATAGCGTATATCACCACGTCGATTTTGCTTAAGAATGCGCAAGGACAAAGCTGGCTACCCTTTCGTGACTTGCCCAAGAACTCTAAACGCCATCAACGGCAGGTCAGTGGTAATATACTACTGCACCTATACTTGGGAGGTATTTTGAAGTCACGACAACTAAAAATAATTAGAAATTCGTCCAAGATCCAAGTGCAGAATAGGCAGTCAGTAGATTTAAATATTAGAGGGATGTGACTGGATTTCTCAATCAACAGTAACAGCACGGCAACTGAACAAAGTCCAAAGACACAAGACAAATATACTTCTACTACGAAAAAGATCGACGGCAAAACAGATGATGGCACTCTAATTGCAAAGAAAACTAATCAGGATACGCTATAGCCGATACAGTAGACGTTTACCTATACCTTTTAAGCTTCCTTATGCGCTAAGATCGATCTACTAAACACTCTTATAGCTCTCATCATCAAGGTTCGCCAACGTAAAACTGTGAGCGAAAAGAACCCGGCTTTTTTCGGGTGTTGTCAAATTCAAATCCCAAGTTACTCACTTTTATTCACTTCCACTTAAAAAAATATCTTCGACCGCGGTTTACTTTAAAACAAAGTCATGAATCAGGGTTCGAGGCTCTTTGCACTCCAGAACAAACATGCAGAGAGAAACAGACTATTACAGTTATGTACTTTAGCCACACCAGTATATAGCAAAGCTTGACAAGCTTAGTATATCTCAGTCTTCACTGCTGTTTTAATCAAGGTTCAAAGTTTATATAGTTTTCTTGTAGTTGCGGCTTAGTATTTCTTGTTAACCATGGTTCATGCACACTCAGTAATAGTGTTTCTAAATTATGAAAATGGTTTAAAATTTATTTCATATTTTTACAAGTTGTAGTTTGATTACGAATCAAGAAAATATAAATGTACTCTTCAGTATGAGCATATATAACCACGATAAGATAACGCGACTAGATAGATCATGTTTTCATACACACACACACACACACACACACACACACACACACACACACACACACATACAGTGAGGGACATTGTAGAATCTTTCATACTTTTCAGACCTACTTTGGGACTGTACTGGTAACAAACTGAAGTAAACTGAGGTGTCATGTTGTTTGGAATTATAGAACGATGTTAAATGCTCACTGGCATTACTCCGAGTGTATTTATCACTATAGAAATGCTCCAAGTTTTGCTAGCTGTGGCAATTACTTCGTGGACCTGTTCAAAGTAACCAGGCTCTTTATACCACAGATGACTGATAAACATAATTTGGACTGATTTAAAATTTACCGGAAGCGGGAAGGTCACACCCAACACTGTTTTTATGGAATCATTCTGGTTAGAATTAAAATATGTTTAACAGAAACTTCTCTAACTTTTTCCTGTTAAACTTGCAGTGACATTCAATGTTTGAGTATAGTTATAGATTGCATGTGAACATCAGCAATCACTATCAAACTCAGTTCGAATTAAATTTGTTGTGAATCTGAAACACAGATACATTTGACTTATACTCAGATAACCTTAGTATCAATCTCTTTAGTTAGCAACGATAAAATCTAGTTAAATCCAATTAGTAACCATTAAAGTAATAAACAATGGAATGGAATTCTGACGAGAGAAGTTTGCGGCAGAACACGTATCTAATCATTCAGGCTTGATGGCTTGCTTACTACGCTACATATAGTCCTTGGCTATTTTGTCCACCTGGTCTTTTTGCAACGTTGTACTACTTTCCTCTTACATGTTTAGACCGAAGAGTCCAGGCGGTACTGCACCGCAAATTTTTCTACTTCAGTTAAATATTTGAGTAGTTAGAATCAAATTGCTTTTCCGTTTGTAGGACTGTGATTTAGTATTATAGATGAGTCCTAGAATGTTCTCTTTGTTCTTTTATACTTCTTCTATCTGTCTTATTTTCGTTCATTCGACTATCTTCTCTCTGTCTCTGTGAACATTATGTGTCTCTTTACTGTGTGTCTGTCTCTCTGTCTCTGTGTCTTTTATATCTTTCTGTCCGTCTGTCCGTCTGTCTGTCTGTATCTCTGTCTCTCTGTCTCTCTTCTCTCTCTCTCTCTCTCTCTCTCTCTCTCTCTCTCTCTCTCTCTGTCGGGGGGGGTGGGGGGGGGTGGGGGGCGGGGGGGGGGG
>JANVCK010297151.1:1947-14193 GCA_026546655.1 Epizoanthus illoricatus
TGTTGACCGGAAATATATTTTAGTTGGCCAAAATTTTCCTTTTTGGTCTTACGTGTTCCTATTCCGGATACGGGTGTGTCGCTTCATGAAAGTAAGCGCTAGCGATCACGTGAGGGGGGAGTGGGTACAATTCAAACGCAAGGCATAATCTCAACAACCTTAGGCCTTTTGACTGCATAGCGGGCGTTCTTGTTCAATGTGTTTCTTGGGTAGGGTAGGGTAGGGTAGGGTAGGGTAGGGTAGGGTGATTTTGTGGATTTTATTGGGCGAAGTGAGTGGGTTTGGACACATCAGAAACCGATCACTTTCCAAAAAGAACTGAATTTGATTTTTGTGGGGGTGGGGGGATTGAGTGGAAGCATTTCGAAAAAAAATTGAACAAGCCAAAAAATTTGCACGACACATAGTTATAAAGAATAAGAGAGAGAGAAAGAGACGGAAAAGCAAAAAAATGCAGCCAAAGATTACTGATGCCCTACCTGAAACTCCTGCCACTACCACCTATACTCTACCTATATATAGCTACAGGAGCTGAAAAGGGTTTTTCGGAAAACTGATCTGTTGAATGCTAAAGATTTTGTGGATTTTTATGTAGCAGAAGATCGTATTATCGACACACCTGTCAATGATCTGTAAGGCTGTAGCCTGATTTTTTAGATGCTTTCTTTCATTTCGAGGCTCACCATGACGGGCGGAGGGGGGAGGAGGTTCTACACTAGTCGGGAGCAGTTTCCTATCATACTGCTCTCGAATGAACCACACTCTTTTTAACTTAATATTTCTCAATAAAAGTATTTTGTCGTAATGTCCTCACATATAAAGCTACTTTGGAGTTCCTGTTTATTTTAATTTTGGTCGGTACATTGTTTCCGCCACTTGTCGATGACACAGAGTCAGATGACTGATTCATTTCCCTTGAAGTTCGTAAACGGGAACAGGTTTTTTTTGCAATATTTTAAATATGGTTCTGTCCGATCCTAACCTTCGAGTTCGTTCTGTTTTGGAAACTGCCACGTTTTTGGTTGTTACCATATGTATACGGCCACGCGAGATGTCCCGTGAAATTATTTGTGCACCGCTCTGTTCATGTTTGATATCTTTCCGCCCAAACTGCAAAACTATGGAGGTGAGTGAGAATTGGTGCTGCTTCAAACGTGTCTAAGATATCCAACCGATTTCCCCCCCGCACCAAATCCACTAGCAACTGATTTTATTGGTCCCCTTGAGAAAATAGATTCTCGCAGATTTAATTGGTCTTCCTTTTATATCCAAACGCTACTTATATCAAAATGGCTAATATTTTAATAAACACTTTGAGGAAACTAACAAAACTTTTCAACGACTATTATAGATAATGTTTGCTATGCAGCAATGAAACTGAATCTTTGCGGGATTATTGTTCGTTCAAACATACCTTGTCAGATACGTGGTCTCAGTGTTCGGACGAAATCAGGATTGCAGCTATCAGGCGTCAATATATACCATCTGCCTGCTTTGGAACATTTAAAAGTAAAATTATACGTATCATGTTTACTGAAATTTGCGAAGTCCCTCAGATCAGTTACACAGAAGCAAACGGCTATTCCAATCGACAACAAAACTTGCGGAACTGAATTCCTGTTCATATAATCATAATACCACTGAATCAATATTTTGTTTGCCAAAAAGTGCGGTCCACGCAACTCACTATTTCTGGATCTCTATTTCATTACTTAGAAATGTGCAGCTGAATATTATAATATTTCTGAAGCGGGCCATTCGGCTTTTCTCCTCCTTCCCCCCCTCCTTCTTCTGAATTTTTAGATCCGCCCTTGCAATTTCAAGACCCTGTTATCTGGTATAATTTTCATACAACTTGTCTCCCAATGGTATATGGCCCAGCTCTGCCTGTTGTGACACAACTTTCATGGAAACATTGCATCATAAAACACCATCAAAAATAGCCAAATAATTTCGAGACACGCGCGCACGTACGTGTTGTCTTGTAATGTCTTGTCATTACTCTGAAGTGTGATTGGCTAAGAAACAATAGTGTTATTGCTTCATTTCCTGATTCGCTTAAAGTAAAATGATGAACCAATGGAATCACAAAGGAAAGACATTACAAAGACAAGACAAGACTTTTTCGACACTCTTGCGAAATCCGCTCTAATCATGATAAAGTTGTTATAGTATCAACAGATCTTTTTTTGGTTGCAAATTTTTGGTGGAAAAATCCAACTTTTCAGGATATACCTAGACAAGGTTTTCGTCCAAAAAGCGACCAAGAATTTCAGACGTTCTTACCATATATGTAAAATTAGGGGTATTTATGGAAAAAGTAGCACATCGAGGGCAGCTAGTACAGTTTGATAGGTTTAAGGTTGTCCTTCAGTTCTTGAATGTTTCGAACGAAAGCTTTGTTTAGATATGTCCTCAAACGGTTGGCTGTTTTTCTGCCACAAAATTTGTAAGCAAAAAAATAGACATGACAGTATAATGAGTACATGTACTAATGAGGGGACACGCTAATTTAATTGAAGTAGTAATTGATTAATTTATTGTCTATGTATGTCCGATTATCGATTAAGCCATAGGCCATTGATTGACCACTGCTTTCATCTGATACGATTTGGCTTTCTTTTGAAAGCTGGTTCCATTTGTACCCTTGTGCCATCGTCTCTGACTCGACATCTCTGCCCCAGCTTTCTTTGATCTTCCCCTCTTTCTCCTTCCCGGCGGGTTCCATGTTAAATCTTGCTGAGTAATGTTAGATTTTGGCTTTCTTGGGGTATGCCCGATTCTATGTTATGCCCACAAAAAGTTAATTCATCAGCCTAAATCATTTGAACTTACAAAATCTGAAAGTTGGAAACTGTCAAATCAGCTGTTGTTTGGCCGGCCTCGGGGTATAGATCTGCGCGAAAACTATCCTAGGCACCAGTCTTTCTTAACTGTCACATTTGGTTCCCCCGTTCAAAGTTGTTGGTTTTCAGTTTCACAGAAATCAAGAACATACCCGGAACCAAGAAATGGTTTGTACTAAGCATGTAGCCTAACGCATAATAGTATAGGTTACAGTGTTAGGAATGGAAGTGAACAATAAAGGGACAAACAATATGCGCAGCAATAGCTAAATGAAACTGACTAAGGGTTAACGGTTCAAGGACACTCCTTTCATTTCTGGGTTCGCAAAAAGCACAAATCTGATTGATCATGCCTCATGTTTTGATGTTATGTCAACGTCATGGTCAAAAAGTCAACTTTTTATTTTATGAATATCAGACGTGAACATACATGACTGACCATTATCCTGCCCACCGGAAGCTTTTTATCGTTGGAATTCAAGTTTGACAATAAACAACTTTCGATGAAAGACGCAGACAAGGCTGTCGTCCAAAAAGCAAACCAGTTTTGTGGACATATCTAGACAAGATTGTCGTCCAAAAAGCAAACTTTTGAGGACAAACCCAGACAAGGTTATCTTTCAAGAAACCGCGAATTAAGGCCATACATGGGACCATAACGTAACTGAAAATTGACTACTTTATATCGGCTCTATCGATCATGCATAGCACTGAAACGTTTCTTGTACGTATACCCTGTCCTTGGGGGCGTGGCCATATCGATATTCAAATTCATGGATAATGAAAGTAAAAAGTCGATTGTAAGAATTTGAACAGATATATGTACATAATTTTAAATAGTGAAATATAACTTTTGTAGCATTTTATGATATTTTTGTTTTCTGATTCGGTTTGAGTACCGTTGTAAATAAGAGCATATACGACCATAACACGAACCACCACAAATCATACGTCAAGATCATCTGACTCTGCTAGCTAGTAGACTATGTAATGGCTTTCTCTCGCTTGAAAAGCCGGACACGCTTGTTTAACGTTTCGCTAACGCCTCGTGAAATGACGTAAACGAACTGACAAGCGGAGAAGGAAAGTCTGAATCTTCCTTTCACTTTCTGTCCCTCTCATTGCAAAATTTATAGCCTATTTAAACTGTATTAAGCGCCGCAGGTCTTTGACCGTGTCTTTTTAATACAAGTTGCAACTCATAACATACCATTGTAAACTATCCTAAATTAGTTAAATTTTGAATTTATTTAAGGCTGTAACAGCCGTGATCAAGGATGACAGAAAGGAAGTCACAGCTTTTTTCAAAAACGTGAGTTGCATTATTACAAACAATTTTCAACTGATAACGCAAGTAGTATATATAGTACCAGGGCGCTAAAAAGCGCCCTGATAGTACTAATAAAAATTTTAATTAATGAATATTTATCAGTTGATTAATGATAATAATAGAAGTTGTAATATATTTTAATACTTTAAATTTGTTAACCGGCCGAATATTCTTATGTCACGATCGCGATTCTTTGTTTGTTACTCAATGCCGCGATAATACATTTTGTGATATGTTTTGAAAAGCCAATCAAGTGCACAAAGCTTAGTACTTGACCAATTAGAAGCTTCAATCGTGGTCACGTGTCGATTTACATGTACGTTATAATATTCACAGTGCTCGGCAAAAACAATGGCATGACATTATATTTCACCTACATTTATGGAGCGTCTAAGTTAGTATTGTGGTTTGTAATTTGATGTTATTCAACAAAAACAGTGGAATTGAACTAGAAAATCGAGTTGTAATCGTTGGAAGGAAATTGTAACGACTGCAGAAGGTTGCTATCGCGGTGCATGATTGTAATGGTAGTTTTGTTGACATTTTGCAAGGTGTTTGCGATTCGCCAACGATTTGTCATTTGAACCCGTAAGTTGAGGTTTCGATAACCAACTGAGATGTTTGGTTGGTCTTAATAATATTTGTGGCCAAATGGTTTCCTTGATATCTTGGTTTGATCCGATTCAAGTATTGTGTTTAGTTGATAAGGCTTGAGTGTACAATGTATTTAACAGCGTAGACACGAGTCGATCGAGTGAGAAATGAAGACTCGAGCCAGAACGGAGCCGTTAAAAACCGTCGAAATATGTCGTGGACCTGGCGGTTTTGGCTTTACTCTGTCCAGCCAAGCACCTTGTGTTCTGAGCTGTGTCTTGGCGGGCAGTCCTGCCTACAAGGTAGGTCTAAAACCAGGGGATCAAGTCATCACTGTCAATGGTTCTTCGGTTGAGGAAGCCCCGCATGAGCAAGTTGTAAAACTGATAGCCCAGTCACCAAATGGAGTCGTGCAGTTAGCTGTTCGAAAATCGTTGGATTCATCCGGAAAACATTACCCAGAAAATATTATGCAGAGTACCATTCCAGATTCTAAGGACGAAGCAGAAGTAAATGAGAACATTCTAAATCGTGTAGATAAAGTGGTTGAAGAGCTAAAATCAGGGCAACTTTTTGTGGCTTCGAGTGCATTAACATTGTCGTTTCCAAACGGCCATTTCAGTATTTGCGATGGAGAAGTGGCAAGCGATGAAGAATTGAAAGCGTCATTCACAGAGAGTATTAAAGACGAAAGTACGCCCCCTAACACTATGAAAAGAAGAAGGCCGAGTGATGAGGATGTAAAAACAGACTTAGAAACGATGGAATTATCGAGAGTGCTTTACCCTGCTCTTACTCCGGTGACGAAAAGCACATCGAGTGTACAAGTGCGCGAATCCAAAGTACAACTTCGTGCAGTAGTGGGTTATTTGGGCTCTATTGAATTACCAACTGATTCAAGTCTACAAGCTGCTAGTATACACGCCATACGAAGTTGTGTCCGGCGACTTCGAACACAACAGAAGGATAAAGTACTTTATCTTATGGAAGTGTCTGTTATCGGTATAAAGTTAATTGCGGGAGATGGGAAAGCAATTGTTACGTATCCTATCAAATCCCTTGCTTTTACTGGCACTTGTTCAGATGATAAAAGAGTATTTGGAATTGTTACCCGGAAAAGCAGTGATGGTTCCGGGGACTATAGACCGTCTAGCTATCATAGTGAAAGTGTCTCGGTTATCGTTGATGATGCACAGAATACAACAAATTGCTCATGTCATGTTTTCAGTGTTAATCCAGGACTTGGGCCACACAATGCCCATGTTGGGACTGCTAAGAATTTTGGAATATCTTGTGATCATCGAGAGGATGGCAGTGGTTGTAAAGACTTTCCCAATTCATCATCGCCGATCCTAAATGCGATCAATAGTTTATTTAGAGAGAGGACTGCTTCAGACTCAGAGCTTGATAGTCGGACTGATTCATATAGCAGTGAGAGTGAATCCAATTGTGTACTAACCCGAACAGGGTCTTTGTCGGCAACTAGCCAATCAGATTCTGATGCTGGTACTATCACACAGGTAGCTCCAGAAAGTAAGACCCAGTCAAGACCAAAAGTAAAAATTCGACATATATCTGTTTCTGCATTGCCTGTAGATCGCTCATTTGTAGTGGATGCTGAAAATGTTCGGGTTGAAAGTGAACCCCACTACAAAGTTGAACAAGAATTTCACGGTGGCAGTTCATCAGAGAACAATGAAGCAGTAATCAAAGCTATTTCAGGTAATTCAACTGTAGAATCTATGACGTCAGTGCAACCACTGGAAGCTGTGAAGGGAGAACATTATGATAATGATAGAAATGATTCGGGAGTGGGATCGGATTCATTCCAATTACCTAATGACACCGACGGTAATGTACTGAATTGTCATGACAATGGAACTTCGGTGACACCTGTGGTTAATGTTTCAACATTCCATTCACGAGACAGTTCTGTCGACTCTCAAATGTCACTGGGCTCGCATCACAGCTCAGTAACAGACACTGGAAGCATATCTGATATGGCAGTGAAAAGATGGCTACCATCAGGGTCTTCCGGTGTGGAACATCCAACAGCAAACCCAAACTCTAGATTCTATGTCTTGTCTGAGGTAGGTTGCAGTTTATACATTTGTGTGATTGACATTAATCAAGGTAAGATAAGTATCCCAGTTTTTAATGACCCATGCATGTATGCATTCAAGAGTTGGCTTTTAAGATGACAAGTTCTGGTTCTGCATACTGTAACCTTCCAGTACCCACTCCTCCCCCCAAATAAGGCTATTGGCCTTTATTTAGATAATATTGTACTAACCTAAACTTTATAACTTTTAGAAAATGATTTATGTGTTTTATTGTACTTAAAGTGCCTATATGGGAAACTTTTTTTCTTTTTAAATAAAAGTAGAAGTGAAATTATGTAGAAAAAAGTGTGTTTGCAGGCCTCAAAATAATTTCTGGAAGGTGGCCGGTCATGTTGGCATGAAAGCTGGCATGTGGTCAGTCAGGTTGACCTAAAGCTGGCATGTGGAAGTTTTTGTCCGGTCATAAGGCCATTTTGGCCGGTCATTGTCTGTTGACCGGCCGTTATTTTGAGCCCTGGTTTGTGGACCTGCATGTCACCATCTGCTTCTATTTTTTTGTGGCTTTCAAGTGCAGCTTGTTTGGTTCTTGACCAAGTGTTCTGGATTTTCTTAAAGCCTGGGTTCGACTGCCTCACTTGATGTTGTCACTCCAACTAATAATGCCTGCTGCAACAGATAGTTTGATCAACCGATTGGTCATTTTCCCAGAAGTAAAGAGAACAATTTTCTAATGCATGCACACCTTCTACAGTGCAAATTAGTGTGTGTGGGGGATTGTGAAATATGATACTGATCCACTTTACGTCATCAAACTCATCTCGTCATCAGTCTCCTATCTGATTACTGCACTGAGTCATGGACCAAACCGGAAGTAAAAAATCAGTCTTTTTTTGCATGCTTTAGTGCAAAACAAGCACTTAAGATTTTTTGTAGCACATTTCCTACCTGGTAATTATTTTTCTATGCCACTTCTACTGTCTCTTTATTCAAAAATATTTTTTCCTATATAAAAGTGCAGCCATTTTCAAGACGAAAAATCCCCTGCAATTACAAGCCCCTTCCCCCAAAATATAAGCCCAAAGAAAGCCTCTTGAATGAAGATAAGCCCAGTGGTCTTGTTAAAGGGTTTGCACTACTCCTGGAATTCCTGAAAAACTCCTGGAATTTCATAATTTTCTTCCAGGGCCCTGGAATACTCCTAGAAAAAACGTATTTTTCATCTACTCCTGGAAAACTCATGGACTTTTGTAGAGAAAATGTTTGAAGAAAACAGACCAGCATTTGCACAAACTGTTACTAAGTGTTTTGGTAAATTAATCACTGATTTGTAAGCGGTTTTAGCAAAATTTACTTCTGAACTTCACAACTCGGTGATTTTGTAGTTGAAAAGGTTTATAGTGCAGGAATTTTTGCCACTAGTGCCGTGAAATAATAGTTGACAGACTCCTGGAAAAACACATCTTCTAACCCGGAAAACTCCTGGAATTTTATTATCTCAAATCAGTATGAACCCTGTTATTATCAGAACTTTACAGTATAATACCCTAACCAGTTGGAATTATTAGAATAAACAAGATTGGGAAAGTGTAATTCAGCAGTATTGACTACCTAGGCATGGCCTAGCACCTGTCCATTTGTTATGCAAACACAAGGGCAAACACAAGGCATCTTATTACGTTTATGCAGCATTATAATTTCCTTGATGCAAGCATGTGGACCGGTGCAAGTGCAAGTCTGGGATCAAATTTTTCCTTTTCCTTGTGCTTGCATTTGTTCTTGCACTTGTGTTTTGCTTTGGAAAATGAAATTCAATGCAAACACAAGGGAAGCATCAACAGCTATAAAAATAGGCCAATCAAAACACTTGTTCTAGGTTGCTCTCATGGGCAGCTATATACCAAAAGAGGACTAGAAACTAGTGAGTCATATCTCTTGTGCTTGTGCTTGTGCCTGCGTGACACTTCCAAAAACCAGGCTTTACCCACCAGATATACACTCTTCAGATAATAATAACAATAATAATAATAATAATAATAGTAATAATAATAATAATGATAATAATAATAATAATAAATAAAATTTATAGGGCACCAGTTCCATGTGCTCTAGGCACTTAACATAATCAAAGAAATACAGAATTCAAAATTGTAATTTATAAATGATAAAAAAATGAATATTCATGACAAATATATGTTAAAAATATGCTAATTTCATTACTTCTATATTTATCCACATCAATTAAATATTTATTGTTTTTTGTCAACTAAAATTTTAATTAGGTCTCTCAATTGAACTGTTAAACTGTAGAACCATTCTGTCCTCAAGCAATCACTGTCCACTGCTTCCCTGGCCTGCCTCTTACACCAAGTTTAAAGCACACATATATAAAAATTATTAAGATTTATTTCCAGTTACTATCATGTAACATTTTGACCCTGATTTCCCCTGTACTTGTTCCTTATGTAGATCCTGTCCCTGTCATCTATAGTGTTTCTTTTAAAACATCCTTTATTGATTTTTTAACATTATGGTGGACATTGATGGGACTTATATGTACCGGTAGTCTAGTTTGTGTCCTATCTGTTTGGCAGCCTTAACTTGTTTATATCTAGCTTGTTCATTATTCACATTTTTGTTTTGGTTCATTTACTTTGTAAGTTGTTAAAATTAATTGAATAAAAAAAATTAAATTAATAATTTTATGCTTTATATGGCTTGTTTCTGCAACTATCGGGCATCTGAGCACGAGCACTGTTTTCTATTTGATTTCAAAATAATGTTTCTGTACTGTCTTACATATTAAGCATGTATATTTCAATGACAGCTGAGGTTATTTACAAGGAAGTCTTTAGTCTGATAGTCACGTAGAAACATTAAAATCTGTAAAAGCAAAGCTCAGAAAGTTGTTATGGTGATGTTTGTTGGTTGATTGCACATGCAAGCAAGTCAAGGGTAACATCAATTTGGCTCCTCTAGTAAAGTGTCCGGGCCCTGGTTGTTCAAAGGGTGGATAGCGCTGTCCAGTGGATAAATCCTTATCCAGTGGATGAAATATGCTAAATTGTTAACACTTATATCCACTAGATAGGGATTTATCTGCTGGATGGCGCTATTCACTCTTTGAACAACCTGGGCTAGATCTGAGATACTTCTTGAAAATGTATATACCCTTTATTGGAATAATTATTTCTTATGAAGTGGTGATGGAAGGAACACTTTTTATTACAGTAGAAATAGAAGCCGAAATGATTATAGGACCCAGTTTCTGAATGAAAGAATGATTGGAATCTGTATTATTTAGCAAGTACACTGCAGGAACTTTTGTTTTACATGTATGTATATAATAAGCATCTTAATACCATGGAATTTTCAAGCAAACAATACTGTAAATATATTGCAGAACAACATGCTGGTCTAGTGTGTTGGTGCATATCGTCACTAAAATATCGGATTCAGGAAATGCTATCTGATTATTAGTGCCACCATTTTCAAAACAAAAACTCCTCTCCAGTACCAAGACACCCTGAATATGATCCTGACCCAAAATAAGCCCAGGAAAAATCCTTTTGAATGAAGATAAGCCTTGGATTTATTATTGGAAATTTATGGTATGTTGATATTATTATCAAACAACCTAAATCACTTTAGCTTGCCAAATAATTTTTATTAGGAAATTCATTTATATCAATTTGTTTTTTTCATCTCCCTCGCCCCCCCCCCTCTCTCCCCACTCCTGAATTTTTTCACAGCTGAAGAACTGTAATGTGATCAGTGGACCAATCGTTGACTATATTATAAGTAGTAACTAATAAGCAATTTATTAAATTCAGTTGAATCCTGCTTTTTTATTTACACAAGTGTAGGAGCTCTGTGGCTGTAATAACGTGGGACCTTATGTTTTGTTTCTCTTGTATTGACAAGAAACTGAGTATTTTAGTTCAGTTTTATTTATTTTTTTACAAAAAGCCAGATGGACAAATATGGCATTTTCAGTGCCTAAAGTTTGTTGTCTTACAATTTGCATCACAAATAATTCATGAAACTGGCCAAATATCAATGCAGTCATACACATTCATACACATCGGTATGTTCACGTATAACCATAATTATTGATTTAATAGTAAATCACATTGAATCAAAATAATTATTTTACTGACTGTATGACTATGTGTTGGTGGTTTTGTGGTGATCCTCTATTAATCCTTAATCTTAAATCTTATAATTACCCTTAAGATAAAAATTATTGGCATAGTTCTGATTTCCAGGCTAACAATCATTGTTCTTTTCTAGCAATTAATGGCTGAATGTAAAACTCAACCTTTCCCTTTTTATTTTTTAATTAAATCCTATTGTCAAACACAGACACCTACTGATATATTAGAATTCCAGAGGAGAAAATATCTTGAATGCCTCAGTTCCTTGTACAGAACTTTGTATATAATTTTTATAACAGTTTATATCTCATGCCAACCTTATGCGTGGCTTGAATCAGAATGTACATCTCAATTACAGAATACTTCTTTTGAGCTGTAATAATTAATGGTATTTGAATTTGAATGGCCAAATATGGATTAATAACATACATGTTACATGTATATACTGTAAACTGTCATCTATAAGCCCAATTTGGGAGCAAAAGTCTATACAAAATCCCTATAAAATTGGGGGAAACGTCTTTGAGAAAGTATGGTATGGTATATTGATAATAGTTTACTTAAGTTAAAGTTGGCTGTAATACATGTAATATTAATATCAGATGGGTGCAAACATGGTTTGTAGCTACACATATCACTGTATGGTAAGCTATAATTTAGCTACTGGTAGCACTTGACAATTTCTGGATTTTAAGTTGCAACTGGCAATTTGATCATCTTTATTACCAGCAAAGATTAACATTGCATTAATTCTTTTTTATTTTTCTTTCCCAGTCATCGGGTCGGTCTGGTCAAGGTAAGTAATTGTTACAGAGTGTTGTTTTGCAAATAATTAATATCAGACTACAAACTGCAGAGTGACTGAATTACAAAGTCAGAGCTTACATAACTTAATTGCTGAAGTTATAATACATTGTCAAAGTCAAATGTGTAATTAATTTTGTGATTTTATGGTACACAATTTTGGTAACTTTTACTTGTTTCTATCTGTATCATTTTGCATGTAATGTTAATTAGAAAATAAATGGGATATAATGCACACTCTGATTGGCTGAAGTTCTATTTTATAAAAGTGGATATATAAATCACAGAGTGACATCACACTAGTGCATGCACGTAGCCGATGCTTCCTGCTTTCAAGACGATGTGCCGGTTAAAGTTTGTCTTCTGAATTGTTTTCTTTTTCTGAAAAATATTTTCTAAAAGCAATAAAACAGTGTCACTTGGGTATGTAGACAACACTTTCCTTGTGTCCTACT
>JANVCK010297262.1:0-14182 GCA_026546655.1 Epizoanthus illoricatus
GGAGTGGAGTGGAGTGGAGTGGAGTGGAGTGGAGTGGAGTGGAGTGGAGTGGAGTGGAGTGGAGTGGAGTGGAGTGGGGGTGTAAGTCAGTGTGAGGTGAGGTTGGGTTGGGTGGGTATTTACTCAGTTGCGTACCTTGGCTAGCCAATCTGGACACTGCTAGATATCTGGCAGAAACACTTTGCTTATCTATTGTAAAGTCTAAGTATAGTAATAAGATATATTATTTGAATGCACCAATATTGTGTTGGGATATAAGTGCCACTTGAAGTTGGTGTGTGCAAAAGAACAAAAATAACGGCCATAGGGCATGTTGGATGCCAAATTGAAATTTAAAATTGAAATTTGAAAAGTGACCAATGGCTGGTGAAGATTACGGGACGTTCGTTATAGTAATACGTGTCAAGAAAAGGTGACCGGAAACAATAAATTGTTTACATGAAAGGTAGTAATATATTATTGTCTTTGAGACGACGGCCATATTGAATACCGAGAAGACCCTGGGGACGATTCCTGGCCATTCTCGTTCCCAGTGCCTTGCTCGCTCTTTTAACACTGAGTGCCCACGATATGGTATACAGCGGTATTTAACTAAATGTTAACATTTCCACAGATAGAAATCCTGAATCTCGATTCAGAACGCATTTAGTATGCTGCCTCGCTCAGCTCCACTCGCCAGCAATTACGTCGACAGGCCAGGTGCCCAATTATTACATCTCTATGCTTAAAAATGTGACCGACGAAGTGCTAAATGCAACTTAGTCCAAACTGCAGAAAAACGTCATGTAAAGTTTCACTCAGCGAAAAGAAATTGTTTAGTGTTTTTGTTACTACCGTAAACGTACGCAAAATAAGTTTCCCGGCCGAAAAGAAGTTTACACGAAAATATATAAACCAAAATAATTTAAACGCCTCATCCCCTCCTCTCCCCCAATAATGATTGGCGATCATTCCATGGACTATATTTAAGATTTAACTTGACGAGGGTAACGGTGACACAGCGAGGGTGATGAATACGAATAAGAAATGTTTTATTGCTAAGCAGTCTGCAGAGATTCTTTGTATTTCATATCGTTATATTCAGCGAGTTTCATTTACATTCACGACCAGCTGCACTGCATGTTTATCATTTTTCTATCCCAAATGTGTCCTCCAAATCTCAACCAAGCGTAAGTCCAATCCTTTGACAAGACATAGTAATCCTTCTAATAACAGGCCCCGCGAAAGTAAACCCACGAAAACGTTTTTCGTACAAATGTAAGCCCGGGGCTTATGTCCATAATTGTGTTATTACTGGCCACGGAATGCCTCCTCGCTGTAGTGAACGCGTGCTGCTGACATATATCGCAGTGAAAACGTAAACGTCCATTGAACTAAAGGAAATCTCAGTCAAGCAGTAGAAGGGTTGCATATACGACTGAACTCGTCGCAAACAGTCTCTTACAGGAAGATAGATGGAAGTTGCGTGTTTTATCTTTACGTACTGTTAGCGACAGGACTGTTTGTAACGTGTTGGGTCGCAAATGGAAAATAACATTACAAGGCGCTTTCAACTTTTGTGAACAGAAGCGAACTGGAACGTATCGAGAACTTTTTTTCGCATTTCAGTCTCGTCCCATTTTACCAAGGTTTCAAACCGCAATTTTTCAAAAGTTCAAGAGATATCTCAAACCACAAGTGTACAGATGTTTTACATCTTTAACAAATTGAGCCAAGCCCTAAAAAGAAAATGAAATGAGATATAACTGATAAGTTTCAGGTTGACATCGAATTATGACATAAATGTAACGCCTCGGCATCGTTGTATATTTCTAAAATCGCAGTTCCAAAATTTCACATTCGAAAAAAATTATTGCATAGTAGTCAAACAACGTCGATGTGTCGAATCGTTTAAACATCAGTATTTGAATTTATATTACATTCAAGATTTCCGTGTTGTTTTGCCTGTTTTGATTGAGGCGAGCGCTATCAAACCTTTCCATGGAGATGATAATAATTGTAATATTAATTTTGTCACAATAAACTTAAAAGTTTATTGTGACAAAATTACAGATGTGAAGAAAACCTAGAAGTCGTTATTTCTTCAGTAAACATTGGCACATCATAACCTTAATCAAATTTGAAGTGTATAGAACGTTTGGAAATATTTTTCTTTTGTTTTGGGAAACGTTTTCACATCGAAGGCGGAGTTGTTTTCTTATTATATTCGGAGCGCTACCACGCAGTAAAAATATAGTTTGATTCCTAATAACGGAAACCCACACAAAGCGAAACGTTATGAAAACCACCGAAACTATTCTCACTTAAATCGCCAGGTGGAACCATCAAATTTGTAATTATATTCGGAGACATTACTTAGTTCTTGACATTCGTTCGTAATTTAGAGTTATAAATAGTCTTTAATAGTGGGAAGGATGGAATAAAAGCAACAACAAAAAGGACGGTTTTGAAAAGTAATGAAAATCATAAAAAATATACTTCTGTTTTTAAAATATCAATTACCTCTTTTAGAAAATTTAGTTGTTTTTATTTTTGCTTCGAATTAAAGTTATGTAAACACATCAAGAGAAATTGCACCTTGAGAAAATACAATCAAGTTATGAAGATATTTAAAAGTGATAATAAAACTGCACTTTTAAAACAACTAAAAATTAAACTCCAATCCTTCAATTCACTGAATTGTCCAGTTAAAAAATTGTCATTAGTTTGGCTTTTCCCTATATAGTTTCGTTTTCCTAAACGTGATTTCAGTTTTAGTATACACGTACTGAGATAATTTAGATGTCTTTCAAGCACTATTCCGGATTCAAGTGACTTCAAATTTTAATAGTTTTAAGTATTTTCTGACTTTAGTTTCACAGCTAGCGTGCTTTCAAGTTTCCAAAAGATTCGTCATGAGGTTGCGAGACTATAAAATCCCTTGCAACACCTTGTGAACTTGGCAATGTTTCAGTTCTTGTTTTTGTCCAGTTTGATGCCCAACCGAGCGAATAAGGGTAGAATATCCTATGGTCTTTGCACCTGACTTCAAATCATGGTATAAATTAAGACCGTTTGGATTTGAAACAATGCGACATTGTTAATTAAAGTGATAAAGGCGTAGTTCTTTTTAAAGGCTCTGCCTATAACGAGGAGTGCCCTTGCTTACCTGTAGAGACGCAAAATTAACTCTATTGTCAGAAGTCTCAGTAGGACTAAAAAATTTTCTTTTGTGTGAAAACACTATCGGATAGTCTTGAAATGGTAGCAAGAAGTGAAACAACAAAGTTATATTCAAAGGAAAAATATATAATTTTTTTTCTGGCGAAATAGCACATTTAGGTTCTACAAGTATATATTATAACTAAGTGCAATACAGTGATATCGAGTCTGTCCAGAAGCCGACTAGAAAATTGATAAAGTTTTAAAAGATCAAGAAAACTTGAACGATTATTGGTCGCCTGTCCTTAGCTGGAATAGACGTTTCTCCTTAAAACTGTCTGAGTTTTGGCGTAGTCTGTTTTTAAAATATGGATGGCTAGGTAGATAAAGTCACCATCTACCAAAGAAAGTTGCTAGTGTGTATGTCAAGACTATTTATGCACGCAGAAAGACCATCAAATAATTTTTGTATAAAACAAGCTAGAACGGTCTCACTTCATTAAAGTTATGGTCACACATTTGAGAACAGCTTGAATTCGTGCTTTTGCTTTCATGGCGACAATAATTGACATAGTGCGGCAATTACGGATAATTTGACTCAAAGATATCACACTGGGACTGTTCGAGTAAATGAAAGTAAAAATATGAATTGCTATTAACTTTGGTTTCTCTAATGACTCAAAATGCACACATTTGTTAGTTTTGGAAGAGTATATTCTTGTATGGTAATGACTGTTCTTGACGCTTGTTAATAAATTATGAGAATTTATTACGGCTAAAAAAGAAATTCCTCTTTTACTTCCGCGCTATCCACGATGCCTGTCTGTCTCAAGAAAATCTCCATTTCACAAGACAGTGAATTCGAATTGAAAACGATCTGCGTTCAAACTAAATATATAAGATTATGATATGTTGAATGGTATGTGCGTGCCAGAATACTGAAAACTTTGCGTTTGACATTTCCGAGTTTTTTTATGGGTCCCGACGCTTTGTCAGCCACAAAGCCTTCCTGCTGTACAGTGGCCTGTTCACATGCGGATTGCTGTTGATCAAGCTAGTTCAAGAAATTAGAAGTGTAACTGAGTGAAATGAAAACAATTATTGGTGTATACACATCAGATACCCAGAAATGGCGGAGAGTTATTTACCAAGTATTTATTTTTCCGATTATTTAAAAGGAAAAGGAAAGTGGTTATGCGGTTACATAGGAATTTATTTGTACTACAAACTTTGAAGAAGTTGAAGAAGTTTCTGTTTCATACCATTGCAGAGTACACCCAGATACAAAATTAGCTAGCCTCTATATCACAGTCCAACGAAGCAAAACTCAAATCTCCGCGGTTCCACCATAAATATTTTATCACCAAATTTCCAATTCTACAGTGCATTATTGGTGATAACTTGTCGCCGCCAGTTCATGTTATTAAAGTTCACATTTTCTGATAACAGGCTGAAAGATGCTGTTTCAGATCGCATCTTCGTGTAAAACAAGTTTTGCAATATCGACAGCGATATGGCGTGTTGTCGGTATGAGTGTGCATATGGAACTTCAAATTGGACAGTTTGTTAAAAGCTTTCTCACATAAGTTACAAGAATATGGTTTTTCACCGGTGTGGATAAGAACGTGATTTCGTAAGTTGCCTTTTTGATGAAATCCCTTGCCACAGATATTACACATGAATTCTTTAATATCACTGTGCGTGCGGATATGCGTCTTGAGTGTTGACGAGCGGTTGAACGCTTTCTGACAGATGTGACACTTGTGTGGCTTTTCCGATGTGTGGATGATCTTATGCCTACATAGTGTTGATGAGAGTCGAAATCCCTTACCGCAGATTCCACAAACGAAAGGACGCGCTCCAGTGTGTGAGGGCATTTTCAGATGGATTGTAAGGGTGTATTTGGTTTTGAAGATTTTTCCGCACTGATCGCACTTGTATGGCTGCTGTTTAGCGGGTTGAAGGTGTTGCGACACACTGTTGCTCCTTCTACGGTAGTGGGATTTCCCTTCCTCAAACAGAGAAGTCTTAAGTCGTTCTTCATTTTCATTTCCGCGTGAATTGAACCCCTTTTTCGAGGTATCGTTGCTTTCTGTTGAGCTGTCTTTCTGACACAAGGGTCCGGGGAGGTCTTTCACCAACTGGCTGCATTCTCGTTGCATTTTATTTGTATCGTAGGTGTGGTATGTTTTCTTAGCACAACCATTATTACTGCTACTTCCGCCCAAGTTTACAAACTTATTCCTTTCACTGCTAAAAATCTCCTCTGGAAACTGCAGCGCAGCAGCTGTGTTGTAGTCCAAATAGGATGGGTTCCAAGGCGCCGGAAATTTTGTTGTATCTGTCCAAAGCAATACAAACATGGCACTTCGGTCAGTTAACTTTAACATATATTTACAAACTGACTTTATGAGCAACCAACAAAAATAACAATAAAAGACGAATTTCAAGTAATTATAACAGAAAAGCTAACCTGATTTGTCGAAGGACTGGGGTTCTTTCGGTGAGTCCCATTCTATGTTAAAGTTTCTTTTCAACAGGAACGACTTTGGCATAATGGCTCTTGACGATTGTTTTTGGTAGTACAAATTATCAGAAGACGTTTTTCAGCAGTTTCTGGTTCTGAATCTCAACTGCTGTCACAGACAAAACTTGTGTAAACCAGCAAAGAAAATATTCGAAACGGTAGACAATATTATCACTCGAGCTTTCCAACTTACTTGGTCAGAACAAACAGCTAGCTCCGAATGGCTGGACGAACGAGTGAGTTTATAAAGCCGGCTGCCCTTTCGCTATTTAATGAACCCCCAAATAACTCCTGACATCACAAGCCGACGACACGTGCTGTCTTCAAGAGTTAAGCGAGCTCGTCCAATTGGCGCGTGCCAAAACAGTGTCACCACTGCAATGTATTGCTATTCAAAACAATGCTGTAATGTTGGTTTGTTAACAACAATTCTTGTGACTTTGATAGGGGGCTGCTTATTAACGTGAAAGTAGAACTGAAATTTTAACTCGAATCAGAATAATTGGCGTTAAAACATATTTCCACATCCAAATTTGCCCAAATATTTTCTTTTTTAATTTATACTTAGGTCTATCAACTAAGCAAGTGATACACAGAAGTGTCAAATTTGCTCTGGACAAAATAATTGGTGATGTTCTGCAATATATAGCAAACTGTGCTTCTTTCAGAAAAGCTCGAATGGGAAATGTAATTCGTTTAAACTTTAAACGCCCAATAAGGTGTTTTAGGGCTTTCACACATTAATATGATGATTGATTGTGTAGTAAAATGTTAGTCCAAGTAGTAGTGGAGTTAAATCTGCTGGAGTAAAAGTTTGTCTTAGAAATCTAGTAGATCCCCCAGAAAAATTTCAGCTTTTTGGAAGTTCAATTTCTCTTATCTTCGCGTGCGCAAATCACAGGAGCTGTGCCCGGTTAATAATTAACAACCGAAATAGCGTGGCCATTTTCTTGTTTTCTGACCGGCATAATTGCGATATTGAAACAGAAGCCTTTTGAATTATTATAAATCTTGTCTTTTGACATTTTAACCGCTCAAGTTATGTTTTCAATAGAGAGAATTTTGTGATATGAGATTAAACTCTGAGTTTCTGCTTCAACAAACATCTGGTTGTGCTGATCTGGAGTATTACCATAATATTCAGCTGTTCAACTTTTTGTTTTGATTTGTTAATCACTCTCATTATCCCTTCTCCTTAGGTAGGAACATTATCGTCTTCTGTTCTTTTCATAAAAGAACATTTTACAGGAATCGCTGACACTCAGCCATGAAATTTTAACCAGAAACTCCACGCAAACAACTCACCCGAAGACAAAGCTTAGATGAGTTGTTTCTAGAAGAAAAAAAAAACAGTTTTTCAACATAAGATAAAGAATCTGGCGCCGTTATTCTACAATAGCGAGTGTATCTTGTGAACAGAACGATCTAATCTTTTACATTTACTTTGCACTTGTGCGTCTTTCGATGACCGGCTTTTTTCAATTACCAAATATATCTAGAAATCGTGAATATTTCGTCGTTTCTGCAGAAAACATCCTTTTAAAATTTTTAAATGTTTTCTTTTCGATAGGAAAGCTCCCCGTTGAGTCCAATTAGCAACTTCAAAGATCAAGAAAACCTCTTTCGTGGCCACTTGCTAATTGCCAGTCTAAATCATGTTCAAAGAAGTCGGCTACAATTGAAGATTTGCCGAACTTTAGTCAAATCGGTGTCTGATCATGTCTCAGTTAAATGAATTAACAATTTAGTAGGTTCAGACTTTCTGAGGTAATTGTCCAATCAAAGGTATAGTTTCATGGATTTATACCTTTAGTTGGTGTTTGATATCTTAGCTAAATAAACTCTTCATCATTGTTATTTTGTTCCAAATTATACTACATTCAAAAACTTTCAAAAATGACACAAGTGGGGAAAACATCCAGGTGATGATGTTTTAGATAGCTAGTTGTGCTGTCGGTTTTCTGTGGCGCCATCGTCGCTGTTCACTTCAAAACCCGCCACCAATTTTTCTTTCCTTGAAGTGCACAAAGCTGGCTTTTACCACTAAGTATCGAATTATTTTGAAGAACCAAAAAACAATGTTTCTTACTTTTGAAATTTCTAACGCAAACAAAGTTTGCTTTAATTGAAGTTCTATTCATTTTGATGCTTGTACTAAAGATAATAAAAAAAGTTGATAACAGACACGAATTTTATTCACAGCTACTTGAAAACATATATTTGGAAATATTAAAATATCGCACTATTTTTGTAAAAGTCTTTAAACTTTTATGGGTTCTAGAAACAACTTATCTTAGTTCATGGAACTAAATAATCCAAGGTTAAAATTTATCATTTGCTTATCAACGAAACTGTTGATATTCAACCCTTGTGGCGGCGTGAGAGCAGTCGCACCGTATTAGCTTGTTCTTAAAGTAATGTTTGTGCTCAGATCTTGCTCTTATGATTGATAACCGCATCTGAACTTGAAATTGTAAAAATAGCCCAGACTTTTTATATTTAGAGGCTACGTGATGTATAATTCCCTGCTATATATAATAAGCTGTAACTCTATTGTAAGCCTTCTGTATCAGCCAATAAATGAAATTATATCAGTATTCTTTCCGGAAGAAAGGTTTACAGAATCTGAACACAATGAGCTATTTATTGAAAAGTTTCGGTTTGAATGTGACTTGCGCTGATTATGGACGTTAATGACAGGGATAGCAACTACCTTGTGTTTTATTTTCAAGTGTTTTGGTGTTGTTTCAGCTTCAGTATTGCGTTTGCTGACGTGCTTGTTATTCAATGAATATCAGCCGTGATCACGGTATACTGACTGCCCGCCGAGTATAGATACCCTCAGTACAGGACTTCTCAAAGTGAGATACGAGGCTGGAGCATTCGAATTCTGGTTATCATACGGATTCTAAAGAACTTCCCCATATCAATTCAAGTTGTATCCTTTGTTCTTATTACCTGTAAAGAAGATCTAAAAGCACGCTTGCCACATTTAATGAAATGTAATGAGGTGCGACTTAATTTTCAGTATATTTCCGATATTTTCTTGCAGAAAGTTTTGGGCAGTATCTGCTTTGTGTACATGTAGTACACGGACGCGGGAGTGTCTTATGACTGAGTGCGCCTATAACCGAATAACTTCCGTAGTTTTCTATTCCCTGCAATCGAAATCGCAGTGATCTCCAGATTATATTTCTATGTCATCCGAGATCGATCGCAGCGGCTGCATATGAGAGAAAAAAGCAACGGTTTCGTTGTCTAAACCGGTCAGTTGTTACTATAAAGTCTCCTTGCGCCGAGATTAACGACCGCGTATCAAAGAACGGATTCGAATGCCTCTTTTAATTGTTTTGTGTTATACCTGCTGTTGATAACTAGCTGTAGACTATTCCAGTGACAATTAACAGTCCTATACTAAAGCTTTATAATTTTGAAAGGCTTTGACCCTGAATTTTATTGGAGCAACTTCACTGATTTAAACAACCGTTCTCTTGTATTTTTACACTGGAGACGCAAAATATGTCCTGACGAATTACATGTATGTGTTTTCTACACGCGACTAGTGTCGCAAAATTAAAACAATGCATCGGAGGATTACTCGTCTTGGTCTATTATAGCGTCACTGAAGAATCGCTATACCGGAAAAAAATAGACTACGAAACAGCCCCTTCGATCCTTCTGAAAATCTAAAAATCGGGCAGTTCGAGCGAGTTTTAGCGACCGGTTGGCTCGTCTCATTCTGTTTTGCCCGGCCGCGCGACTTCTTTCTCTCCCCAATATTCAGGTTCACGACCGCGCGCCATAGCCAAAGCTCGCTTTGACTCGGCCCTATTTTCATGTTTTTGGATTTCTAACGAAGCAAGGGGCTGTTTTGCAGTCTAGGACTAAAACAGATACTATAGAAACGCATTAGGGTCCCGTCCACACTAATATGTTCCAAAAAGCCTTCGTTTTGCAATCCTTTTTATGTAGACGGAGCCAAAGAATCCGTTTTCTTTTGATGCGGTTTGAAAAGTCTCCACTTTGGGAAAAGTTTTCGAAAGTCTTCGTTTCGGTGAAAACGATTAGCGTTTTCCATCGTTGTCATGCAAACGCCAAAACGTATCGAAAACGCATCAGTGTGGGCAGAGCCTGAGAAATACTCGCCTAAGTCGCCTTAACAGATTATACCTGCGTGTAGGCAATATTTTCTTTTTGGTCTGATTTAAACGTTGCATTTCACATGTGCAGAATCTAATGCAAATGCGCTAGAACAATACGTCCTAGCTCATGCGACGTTTAAAACGGACCTAAGTTTTTAAAGTATAGATAACATATTTAACCGATTTCTCATCAAACAGTTTGTTCTGATCCACTTGTATGGTAATTGTTTATTTCCGTCATAACTTTGTTGTTTAAAATTAACCTGCGTGGCGTTTTATCATCTAACATCTCAATAAGAAGTGGAAATGTGCGAGAAAGGATCTCGCAAAACTGCTCAGTTTAGGATAAGTTCCAATTTGGGACACGTGAAGCTGTTTTACTGACAAAATTCGGCTTTCATTAAAGCAGGAAGTTATCATTAACAATATTTATCAGTTAGTAAAACTTCGGCAAAACTGATCCGTCTCGAGGGACCCATTTGTGCGTGGGGGGAGGGGGTATAGCCTGCCGCTAGCGTTCTCTGTCTCCTTTTGAGCTAAAACTTGATATTTAATTATTTATGAAGATTTTTTTGTTGTCAACATTAAAACACTACATACATAACACCTAATTACAATACATTGTAATATACTATTAAAAACATTTCACATTTTGTCCCTTACAGAACATGCAGTTCAATTCGATTTGGATCTCATCCAGTTCCCGTTTAAACATTTTGTTTTTGAATATCTCTGAAACTAAAAGACAAAATCTAGAAAGAAATGTACTGTCTGTTTTTTTATTCGCTATCATTTCATTTTTCCACCTATTTCCATTTGGGTGGACATGGCGGATGTAAAACCCCAAGACTTCTTTTTAGCTACAATTATTTTCATTAACCGGCAATAGTACATCAAAACTGTGAGGTCCGTACGGACCAGTAGAAAAGTGATGGGGGCGGTAGAGAATCTTCACCTCGCATGAATTGTTTCTAAAATTTCGCCCATCGCCTGTGCAAGAATTTTTTTCGAGTGAAACCCTCTGTACCCTCTTTGTTTTACTCTTTGTATGATTTTTCTCCCTAGACATTTACCCTTGCACGATTTTTTTGGGGTTTTTCCCCATCCCCTCCCCCCAATTACTTTTCTACTTGTCCATCCCTAACTAAGTGTTTTACTTATGTTACCATTGTACAAAACTCGTGACAAAATATTATCGAATTATTATAAAACCACTCGAGATATTTACGAAACTGTTAGATTTTTGCTGATCAAAATATCACCTCTCCCAAAGCACAGGGACTTATGTCTCTGAAACGTATCCCGCACGAACTTTTTCTAGTGTTCGATATTTTGTTCTTATCCTCCAGAAGAGCATGTATGCAAAATGTTGAGCTTAAAAATCCATAGGCGTCCTTAATATGGAAAGCTAGTAAAGGTTTTTACGCCCTGTGTCAAAAATGGGGCGTGGCACCATGTGCTGACAGCTGTGTCTGGTGAAAGAGGTAGGTCCCTAACTGGGGCGTGTGTTTGACCTAAGTACTCCCTTTCAATTTCACATCTACCATATCTTTATGCAGAAACAGCGTCTGCCGGAAGGCTATATCTAATGATATCACTATCACTATCAGTGTCTTCGTGCTTATATTATTTGCGATTCCACTGGTCCGAACAGTCCGTTGACTACCCAGCCCTTCAAACGTAGGTCCAGCCCCGGCTCTCTGGTTCCGCATTATAAGATATGCAGTTGTTCGCCCACTATGTGGAACCCGTCTCCTCTCCCCTCTTCAAATTACACTAAGGGACCAGTCATTGTTTATGGTGAGGGGGGAGGTGGGTAAAAATATACTCAAAAGATAAAACAATTTGTGCCCCCCTTCAAAGCCAAAAAAGATGACTTTAGTTTGTGACCTTTGAAAACGTGCACACACACACGTACACACACACAGAATAAAACAGGTATCCATATTATATACATGTAGCTGTTTTTCTGGAGCTGGCTTGGAGATTTTGAAAGGGAAGGCGTCATGAATACAGTAAAGATAATACCGGAGTGAAGAAAAATTGGTACTGAAGGCACAAGTTTTTAGGAGATCGATGTGGGGGAATGCTCACATGGGGAAAAATTTTAAGTTTAAGGTTTCTTAAATGACATTTCCTGCAATCTAAGTGCACTTTTAGTCACTCGTGATCCCCCCTTTTTCATTCGGATAAATACTTGTGATCTCCCCCCCCCTCTTCCATAAATAATGACTGGTCCCTAATTAACTACAGTTCTCACGTAAGATTCGGTTATGACACCCTTGTTCAGTTTGGTCCCCAGTGCAACAGGGGCGAATCTGGAGATTTTGAAAGGGGGCACGATATATATAGTAAAGAGATTGGATAGAGTGAAAACAAAACGAGCACCAAGGTCGCGAATTTTAGGGGTATTTCCTGCGATTTGCAGTTGAGTAGACATTTACCTTTTGGGCACTTTTGGACTGAAAAGGAGGGAGTAGGGGATGGGGGGGGGGGGTGCTTTCCCCTAGATCCGTCTCTGGTACTCTGGTGTGTGGACTCTTTAGCTCTTAGGATTCTTAGTAACTAGTCTTAGTACTAATAGTAGGGTTAATTAGTTTTACGTTTATATACGATCGGCCTGTTGTAGTTCTCTCATAAGATTGTTGTGGTACTCCTGTCGCCTGCAATGCAACTCTGTGTCGTCTCTACAGATCTTAGCCCAGTATGTAAGTCCCATAGCAGGTCTCCATCTCACGGCAGACACATTCTCCCCGGCACGGTGAACTGTGTATAGATGGTGGCCTAACAGAGTTCCTGGACTCGCTTCCTGTTTTAGCTCCACTTCCCTTATACTCAACAGATATTCTGCTAGCTCTTGACTGAACCCCAACTTGTCAGTTCTACGGTGTCCCAGTTCTCCCATGTTATGAGAGCCAGGCACGTAATAAAGGCAGCCATTTTCTTGATCAGCCGTATCTAGAGCCAACCAGAATGTTATGCCACGGTCGTGCATGAAGTATTTTCCACGTTGATGTAGTGGTGTAGCTTTTGCACCTGGCGGCTTGGAAAAATATTGAACGTTATTTGTCTCGTATTCAACCCCCAGTAAAATATCTGCCAGCCCATTAAAACAGGAGGACTCCGCTAATGCTTTGAAGAATTCATCGTGCTTGTGCATTTGTTCCAAGCGAATCAGCGTTTCCTTGGGATTGGTTTTGTCTTCGAAAAATACATGTTCTCGTGGAAGGAAGTCGATATTGTCGGAATATCCAAGCAGTTGTTCCTTAATGATTGCTATTTCGGACGGAGATATGAAATCCTTGATGTGAATGAATCCTCGATCTCGAAACCCTTTCGTAATGTCGTAGGTGTCTACCTTGGAAGAGAAGGCAGGCCAAGATAACACCTCTTTACTTGTGTCCTTGTACAAAATACTCGCCATGTTGAACCAGGACTCGTAGCCGTAGTTAATGATTAGCTAGCGCTATTCGTTTCACTTTGCACAATGTGGATGTATCATTTATTACCAGCAGTTCTGATCATTTGCAGTTGCGTGTCAACAATTCCCCCCCCCTTCCGGTGAAGTTAATGAAAATATTTTAATCCCCTCTCCTTCCCCATTTCAACCTAGTAATCATCGGATGTCTATCATTGAAGTTCATTCCCACAACTAAGGTACTGACTCGTTTTTCACATTTAATTTGTTTCATATAGTTCGTCATATACTGATTCGACAACGGGATTCGGCGGCATGTTCCTTCGGGACAAATTTTAAATTTAGGGTCTTTTTAGTAGGAATTTCCAACATTCTGGGAGTATATGTCACATGCAATATTCAATAAGTACTCGATGCAATTTTTTCGGACGAGTGTGTCGAAAGGTAAAAACACTTTGTGTCTTCATCGCTATCACTCGATGCATTAAAATGTACATTCCACTGCTGTTTGGTGATAATGAAAACTGATATCGTGGCTCCTTCAGAGTTAGTCACAAAATCGTGACCCTCCCCCCCTCCGCCAGCACAAAATGATCCCCCTCAAAATGACCCCTCATTTATCCCCTACTAAGGGACCCGTCATTAGACATTACTGTTTATCGTGCAGGGGGTAGGGGGAGAAATTAAATCAGGTTCACATTTTTCGGAGGCTCCATCCCCTTGAGGCAATCCAAGTTTTTCAAGCCTCCCCCCCCTTCAAAGGCAGCCAAGGCAAAACACATTCAGAGCCCTCCTCCACCCAATTTCTCCTCCCGCCCCCCCGGCCCCCTACACGATCAGTAAAATTATAATGAACGCTCCCTAAATCTAAGTCGCAGGGGATGGTTTGGAATCGCCACTAGATAACAACAATGACACAGAAAACACTCCAAACAGGTCACAGTAAATATTTAC
>JANVCK010297484.1:0-22943 GCA_026546655.1 Epizoanthus illoricatus
CATTTTCCTTTTTGTAACATCGTAACATTGTATGTAATATTGTATGTAACATTGTACATTGAAATACAAAAATAAATAAAAAAATTGTAAAAAAACTTCATTTTCGAGAAAAATATACTTAAATGTCAAAAATAGGGTGTTGCAGAGGGCTTCTGAAGTTGCCATGGCAACTGTAATCACAGTGAAAATATGATGGACAATAAGTTAAAGAATTGTTACAGCACTGACTAACAACAACTGTTATCCAACACACATGATTTATGGGAATCTCGAATCTTAAAATTGATGTTACAAAAAAAAATGGAAAACAGATGGAAGCCACCTTAAATACTTTTTGAGTTTAGATGTCGTCTTCAAAAATTGTTCTTCCTGAAACCGCGAGCTCTTGCAAACCGTGATTAGATCCAATATGATAGAAAATTTTGTGTTCTCTCGATTCAGAATTTATTGGGCTTTCAGAAATATATTTTTATTGGGGTTAAATGAAACCCTTGCACACTATTTAAGAAAAACCAACTGTATGTGGAAACCTATCCTGATACCTTAAGTAAAACAGTCCTGATTAAACACTGCTATACTTATCTCTCTGCACCCTACAACCCTGAAGATGCTTTAACCTGGAAAACTATCTCTCCCTATAAGAGATTCCTTTAGTACAGAATATTAGAAGTCCTTGGGACTCCCACAGGAAGGGTTTAGAGGGTCCCCATAGCATTCTAGAGGGTCCCCCTAATTACTCTTCCCCATGGCCGAAATGCACGTTTTGATGCTATTCCCTCAAAGCATGGTACACTGCATCTCTTGCAAATTTGAAATTAATTTGGATACTCTATATCAACATTTTGTGTCACAACATTTTGTGAGTGAATCAGAATGGTCATGTACATGTATTGAATTCTGGGAGAGAATGTGACCTGAATGGACACACACTGAATTCTAGGAAAGTTTCAATGAAGTCAAAGAAAACAAGTTTAATTAATAAAGTACATTTACATTGATTCAAAGGAGTGTCATACAGTTCAGTCAATGAGGTAAAGCTCCTTGTAAATAAGAACTGTTTGTATAGTGCATCCCATGGGACCCTCACGAAAATGTTTTAGTGTGTCCTTTGGTGTTTTAGTACATTGATCAGGGACACACATATGTGCATTAATGGAAGTCCTGCCCTATTTCATTTATTCATTTTCAGTCAACCAGGCCTGCAGCATTGGCTTTTGGTGTTATTGTTATTCCGCCACTGTAACTTTCATTTTTTATTTAAGAAATGGTCCATGCTTAGCGTGCATCTATCGAGTTATGGATGCATGTGGGAAGTTGGGAGGGCATGAGAGAAGCTTAAGAGTTGTTTAAGGCACTAGCTCAAGGTATGTCATGTATTTATTTTCATATTTGCAACAAATCTACAACATTTCCCATACAAAGTCTTGTACATTACAAATTGTATTTTCATGCATTGCCATACAAACTCTCATACAAGATGCCACTTGTGTCTACCCATACAGCATCTTAGAAATTATATCACTCTTGCATCCTATAGTCTTTTATCCCATACCATAAAAAATACAGCCATTCAGAAGGCTGGAAATTTGTTGCTTATTCTGTGGTATGCAAAGGTAATATGCAACAGTACCTAGTATTCCACCGATATGTATTTTCTCAATTCACATACGTCATTCTGAAGACTGTCCAAACCTTCCCATTCTAAACATTTTTTAACCATTTTGAAGATTTCCTGCCTTTAAGATTTCCAAACACTTCCAAAGATTTGGTCACATGGTTACATTTATTATTAATACTGAACATTGGAAACAATCATTATTAAACTTTGAAATAAGAAATTGTTCAAAATGTGGGGTTTTGCAGCACTTTGTATCTCAGCACCTGCTGTGCTAGGATTGGCTATTCTTGATGCAAAACTGTTCTTTGCCATGGAATTTTATTTCTAACGTTTCTTTGTTTAGTAAGGCAATGTTCTTCAGTGATCTGGGAACAAACATTTCATGCTTGGCGATGTTTAAAACACTGACAGTAAAAGAAAAACAGAAGCAAATTGTGGTGCTTGATTACCTGTCAATGTCCATTGGTTCAACTCATCTATTGATCTGGCCACATCACAATACAAACAAAACTAGTCGTGAGTCAGTGGTTTTGCTCGGCTGAATATTAACAAACTGGAGATAAACAAACCGAGACATAATGTTGGTCATTTCCAAATGAGCAAAATACAAACAAACCTAGCAGTGTTGCTCACTTGCTGGCAATCGTGCCAAGTGACCCAAAATTGTGGTACATGTAATCACTAGTTTAGCTGTTGTTAATGAGTCTTGAACAGAGCAAAATTAGAATAAAGGGCCTGTTACACAGGGCAGTGTTTCATGCAACTCTTGCTGAAGTATTTAGTCTTCCTGGATGGACTATGTTTCTTGCATTTAATTTTTCAAAATCCCTTGGCAATTGCAATTTCATCTGTAGCATTAATCTGCTATGTGCAATATAAAGCAAAACCAGTGTCAAATGCATTCATCTAATCTCTTGATTAATGCTAGTTTTATCCAATTACAATAAAATGCTATGTTGTAACGGGCTATTCTTGTGATGTAATCTCGTGATGTTAGGTAGTTGTGTGATACATGTTTTAACAAAATTGAAGAACTTAAACAAACATGATTAAAGTTTGAAATGCCAAATTGTTCGAAATGTGGGGTTTTTACTGCTCTATCGTATCTTGGCAACTGCTGTGCTGTGATTGGCTATTCTTGTGCTGATGTTGGATAGTAACATGGTATATTTATTGTTAAAACTGAATGTCAAACAAATGCAACTAAACTCTGAAATCTGCAAATGATAAAAATCGTGATGGTTAATCTTTTAATTATATAATTTGATATCTAAACATTTTTTCCAATACATCATTACATTGATTTAGCTTCATTATGTCAAGTTTGGCATGCTTTAAAAAAATAGACCATAATCTAATTAATCCATGGACAAATTCCAAGGATGGAAAAATCTGAGGATAGAAAAGCCAAGGGCAACAACACTTTGGTATTATTAATTAAACTTGAATAAAAATTTTGAAAAAATTCACCAGGTCAAGTTGTTAAGATTTCATTCTCAAGCAGCAAGATGTTTCTTTTCAACGTTCCCCATCATAAAATGATGTAAACTTATCATCTTATCTTGCTCAAAATATATATTTGACCTCTATGTACAGATTTACTGAATTGGTCACCTGAAGCCTTAATACTTCACCTTTCATGGCAACACTTTCAGATCAGCACTACCTGCTTAATAGGGAGGACCCTTGACTTCAAAGGCTTATGATACCCATGTATGAATCTCAAATATTCTTTGAATTCTTCAGATTTAGTAATAACAATATGTTTATTGAATTATCTTGTAGAATTTTACATTAGTTGGCACATATACTGAGTATATTAACTAAGCAAAAAAAAAACTGAAATACTGATGATTTTATCTGCTGTTTTACAGAAACATTCAGAATAATTTGTTTTAATAAATTAAATTAATAAAACCCTTAGGGTCCTGAGAGTGTAAGAGTCTGAGTGAGACTTCATAACTTCTCAACACTAGTCTTGGGGAAAACAAAACATAGAACTGAAATTAAAGCTCTTTTTGGCGAGTTCTGAGGCACTGAATTTGTTCTAAGCTCATTAACTTTAATATACCTTGCAAGAAATAATTTCAAAATTTAGTAGGAAATTAAAGTCATTACTTCCAGAACAAATTCAAAAGAGTCAATGACAAAATGTCATGCTTGGCTTACAGTGATTTTGCCCACATAACAAACAAGCCACATGAATGACCTCCTCAACCGGTAATTTGACACTTTCACAAACCACACCTTGGGTCAGATTACGAGCCAAACACTTCAGTGGTCAGTGAAGCATGATACATTCATGAACAAGTTAGCCCTCCTTTTTTATATACATACCTTATGCAGGGATACTCTGAACATACAGTACAACAGATGTTTTTAAAATACACTGAGCAATCCCAATATTTTGATTGATACTTGTAATGAGTAGGTAGTGGGGCCCCAGAATTTGCCCTAACATAATTTGTTTTTATACATTGTAAATTTGCAGCCCACATACATGTACTCTGGCCAAATAACAAATTAAACAAAACTTGTCCAGCAGCTGTTAATTCCAATTTTCAATAGAGTCCTTGCTTATTACCAGAAAGAACTCAAAGCAGTAGGCCCCACAATACTGTTTTAATAATATGCCATAAGCATAGATTCTGATATTGGTATTCAATTCAGATTACATGAGTTGAGACAAGTCAATCACACTTCCCCTCAATTATAAAATCTGCATACTGTATTCACTGAAGTGTGACTGAACAACCAAATGAATTGCCAGCAACAATACATTCTGTGAGAAACAACACACTTAAACAGGAATTATGTTTTAAAAAGTATTTTTGAATGACACTGATTTCAATCCCCCAGTTCATCACTGACAAACTAAGTAGTACTGCACAAATTGAGTTTGAAAATGGAGCATGAGTATAAACTGCAGTGTTCTCATAACTATGTGAATCACTATTGTTATGCTAAATCTGTCATATTCTTATAAAAAATCTGCATAATATCCTTTCAACAAGGGCATTTGTTAGTTGTCAAAGCTATTTTCCTGTTTTAAAAACCTGTTACCACTTTAAGGAGTACTGTTTCTGTAATTTGGTAGGAATACTTCTACATGTATATCAATTCTACTCTAATTTATAATAACACACTATGTTTCTAATGTATATTATAGAGCTTGGAGTGCTAATAATACTGACACAAAGTGTACAATTCAGTCAAAACAGTTTCTTGTGCCTAACCAGAGGACAAAACTGAAGGTTAGCAGTAAATGTGCAAAAAAAATAATAAATAAAGACACTATGCAAAGAGGAAGTGTTAACTGTGAAAAGACTGGATCAAGTAATGAAAAGAGTATTTGTTTGTCTATTGTTGCCTCTACATTATTTTATTGTCATGCAAATCTGCCATGTGCTCTGTTGTTTTGTAGGTGTGCCAAACCCATAAAAAGCAAAGTACATGATAGGGGTGGGGCAAATCAGACAGACTCACATTACATTAAAGGAATCCTGATGTGAAAAAACACTTTGCTTGCAAAATGAAAGAACTTGTTACACCAAATTTACTCTGTGGAAGCTTTTGGTGTCCAAAACCATCACACAAATGAGAATAGAGTGAAAACATTTCCCTATTTTTGCACTTCGACAGTCATGGGCCTGCTATCTTGGATTACAATGTCAGTGAGTTGCCATTTCCAGGCCCCTCTCCATCTTGTAACCTGTTTTGATAAGTGGACTATCTGTGGCCTTGGAACGGCAACTCACTGACGTCCTAATCCAAGATGACATGCCAATGACTATCAAAGTGCAAAAATATAGAATAGTTTCCACTCTCCATTCTCACTGGTGTGATGGTTTTGGACCCCAAAAACTTCACGGAGTAATTCAACTTAAAAAGTTCTTTCATTTTGTCACCAAAGTGTAAGCAGGATTCCTTTGAATTACACATTTTACTTCTCTTATGGTCAAACTCTTGCCTTATTTTTGGCCACATTCTATAATTCTATGGTATTCCTAATTTCGATGTTTCTCGACAAATTTTATTATGTCATTGTCAGCTAACAGTGTTCTTGATGTTACTGAAGTTATCTTTCTAACAGCACAAAGCAATATTACTTTGAAAGTGTGCAAGACATACTAATGAAAGAAATACTGTTGTTATTTCCAAGCATTTGAAGTTTACTCTCAGACCAATTTTAAACAAAACTGATTTTTCTAAATTGTGATGCAGCTGCATAAGATCTGGTACTAAAAAACTCAAATGAATTAAAATTTTAACCATCACAAGATAATTAAAATTATGTTTACTGAGGTTAAAATATGTTACAAAACTAAATACCAAATCAATACTAAACACAAGGTGTGATTATAGGGACTCCAAGTGTATTTTAGGCCAAAATGAAAATACAGGGCACAATTTAACCTTTTTTCTGGCCTATCGGAAAAATCTTAAATTTGCAGGGCATGCCATTCCTGGCTACAAATTTAAGCTCAGGACTTACATGCTAAGAATATTTACAAAATTTGTAGGTTGTATTCATTTTGTCCGACAAATGTGCATTTTGTTTTGTCACTTGTAGGCCCTTAAATCATACCTTGATACAGGGTTCTCAATACGTTTCAGATAACTGGCACCTTCTACAAAGTAGCCGGAGAAATAACATCAAAATCTCCCCATTTCATACTATTTTCAGTAGAGATTCTTACTTTGTCTTAATAAAGTATCAAAAATGTTATAAGAAGCAGAGTCAACAGCCACTAAATAAGTTGGTAAATTCTTGGTCATTCTGGCCTTGTATCCAATCAGAAAACTTTGGCATTTTGCCAGAATGTTGTAAACATCTACCAATAGACCTATATCCTGTAAGAAATCAGTTGTTGCTAAGGGACTTATAAATAACAAAGGACAATTCATAGCAATTACCTGACACCACAAGAAGAGGGAATGTGCATATTTATTCAAAGAAATTATTTTGTATTATAAAATATATATTGCTAAAATGTATATGCAAAAAATAGCAAGAACTATAGGGTTGTCTCTACTTTCTGAAGTAGTTTGCAAGTATCAAAGAGTAGCCAGCTGATATTCTTACTAAATGATCAATTTACAAGAGACCTATTAAAAGGTACTTTTTCCAGAAGTATAAAGAAAGTAGGCGGCAAAAATCATTAAAGTAGCTGGTTGTTTTTGCCGGACAACCCTAGAACTATATCGAGGACAAAAACCCTCCTCTGGTTCTTTTACCATGTCCTTAAGTCATCTATACTTACACATGGCCAAATTTAAATACTAACATAATTGTTTCATGGCAATTCACACAATCTGCTACCATCTTGTATGGATATGCTACAATAAAGCCTCTATTATTATTATTATTATTATTATTATTATTGCTAATATTGTTATTATTGATATTAGTATTATTATTTAACAGAAGCACACTTTATGGAAAACTAACACCCAACATATGGAGTTCACAAATACATATGTTTCTTGTTATAAACTTGCGTAGACAGATTACTAACGAGATAGGCCAACTAGCCTAAAATACATTTAACCTTCAAAGATATTAATATTAAGAAACAGCTGCTTGTTTTTAAAACAAGAAGTTCACTTTAATATTACAAATATACATATACATGTGTTAGAGAGAGTGTGTCTGAGTTTGTGTACACCCATCAACAAACTTCCTGAAAAGGGGAAGTTTATAACTACATTGTATAAATAAGCACAATATATAACACTATAACACTACATTCATAATTAATGCTTTATATATTCTTTATTTTTATTTATTTATTCAACTTTATCCACACGACTAAAAGATATATAATTAAAAGAAAAACATGGAATGGAACACACAACAGAGCTCGGCTCCAAATTAAGTGTGACCTGGTGAAAAAATAAGTGACAAAAAAAATACTAATTACAAAATATGACTTAATTTTCATAAATTTGCTCATTTGAAAATAAATACTGTTTAGCCTTTTAACCAAGCAGGTTTTTAATGTTTTCCTGTAAATTGTTTTCGTAAATATTTTTCGACACAATTCCAGAAAAAGATCTCTCTTCACAACAGTGAGAAGTGTGGAATTTCTTAATGCATGTACTACACCAGACAATGAATCTGATTGGCCATTCAAACAAATATTTCCAAATATGGTCACATATAACTATTATGGGATGTTAATAATTGACAGAAAAATAGTGTTGCTGGTCTGAGAATTAGTCATATGTTTGCAGTGATCATAAACCTCAAATCAACGTTATTCCATGATAATCAAATGATACATCTTCAGTAGCACAAATAAATAGTTCGACTCTTATCAAAGAAGACAATTTAACACCTGTTGAAGCACGAGCAGTGTCTGTAAATTATGCAACTCGACGATCGATTAATAAATCTAACTTATTAGCAAACTGAACGCACAATTACACATAAAACTTTGTATATATTTAAACTGACGGAGACGGGAAACCTTCAGAGAACGGATTGCGTGACCTATGACTCTTACTCGAATCAAACAGGCCAAGTCGAATCCATAAACAACGGCCATATCATTCATCAGCTGTAAAAGTAGCATTATGATTTTATATCCATAATCCAATACGCACACAAGCCTACAAATGACTTTTCTCACCCGAAACTATCCAGATATAAGGTTCACAAGTGCTACTCTCTGCCTTTCTACCTTATATCGCCTTCCATAAAATGATATCTCTCAACTGAGTTTGAATGCATTGTTGTTGCACCCGCGATCAAATACCTGATCAGTATCGCCATCTTGGCGGGAACTGTAATTTAGTTTGAGTATTCGATTTTCAACGTTTACCTAAAAACACCTTTCTTGCAGCATATATCAAAACTATACATAGCTGTAACAAGCAGAATAGCAATATAGATGCCTATAGCTAATGAGGTTCACAAATGCAAGTTTAACATTGAAAAATCATTTGAAAATGAGTTCAAACATCCAATACTGATCGATAACACATACACCGTTGAGATTCAAAATATAGATGAATAATGCTGTACAAACCTTCTTGTTTTGTTGTCAGGATCTGAACGGATCGCGATACAATCGAGTGGGATAAAATAAGTACAAATTAGATCACTTGTAAACTCACCTGCTACCAGCACATTCAGTGCAGACTTCAGAACGCGTGTTTGGTAAACCATCCGTTTCTCCGCGCCACCGCTCTGGGCACGAGACCCAGCACGGCATCGCCTCAATGAACAAATAAACTGCGCATGCTCTAAAGATAACGCTGACCACATGTTGCGCAGGCGCACACGATAGAGCCGTTTCCATATGACTTTGAAATAAAAGTTTTCAACTATTGTTTGGCCCGAACAGCTACAGCGCAAACTTCAATCTCTGCTTTTCAGTGTTTAGTTGTAGCCGAGCTACAGTTTCTAACTTCGGAGAAATTTTGGTCAGGGTACGTGTGTTAAAAAAGCCTGAATCTTCAATGCTTTTGGATTGGCTGTGCTCGCTCAGGTTTCATGCTTGATACTGAAGTAAATTATTTTCAAAATATACTTCTTTCCCCGATACAAGCGTAGAACAAACAACAAATCAAACTGCAACTGCATTGCCTACACTTCAAAAGCTACTCGCGTCTTCATATTCGTTACCTCTAAACTGATCTCTGATTTCACACCGACTGAGCAACCACAACTATAGTTTATTTTCTTCAAAACTCTTGAAAATTGGCCATTACACGTTACCTCAAAAGAAAGTGCCTGAAATTAAAGCTAACATTACACAGTGATTATGAGAAAACATTAAATCGTTCATTCAGTTTCGCTTTTCAGTCTAATGCAAATCATTTAAAGTGTTACATATCAATATAAACACGTATTTTATATAAGAAATGGCAGATAATTTGGTCAAGGCTCATTGTTCTTACGTTTTGTGACAAATTCAGTCTAAATTGTTCTTAAAGTGTTCTTGTTTCAAATTTATTTAACTTTCCTGACTGTTGTTACAAGAAGTCTAAAAAGGAACCAAAACGTAACCATTCAAATATATTGCTGTACTCCACAGTCATAGTCATCTCAGCAACACGTACGAGAGGGAAATGAGGTTTTATATCGAAAGATGTTATAACTGATTCTATTGCCAGTTTCTCTGAATCGCGAATTTTATTATTTCATGTGAAAACATACAGATCGATTTCTATGGTTCTGAATCTCAACCTGAGTTTGTTTTTAATTTTGTTCTTTGCATTTAGGCACTGAAACTTGACTCTCAGTCTTTTCTTATAAAAGTGCTTCTTTAAGCAATATAAAACGGCTGCGAGTGTCTATAAACTGTGATATAAACACGGCGGAAGTTGTAGAGCACGAGAGAAGTTTAAGAGGAACACGAGGCGAAGCCGAGTGTTTTTCTTTTTTCTTGCAGTGCTTTACAACTTTCGTCGTTTTTATATCACTCGTTATGGACACAAGCAGCCGTTTTATATTGCTTTTATAAAATAGAAATGAGACCAAGACAAAATGAGTGATATAAACATTCATTTCGTCATCTGTTAGCCAACCAGAGGGCGTGTTGTATCTACCCTATTTCATATTTCTATTGCGGCTGTATCATATACACAAACTCTTTGGTTTCAAGAATAGTCCTTCGTCTGTCTCGAGTATCAATAAAACCAAACATCTTATATAGCAGAAAACGATATCAATGTTTTCATGAGTCAAATGAGTCAATGACTGAATGAGTCATGAGATATGAGTCAACTTCCAAATTTCCTTTTTTCAGCGGTTTTTTTTTTGTTTTCTAACCGTAACCCTAATCCCAAACCCTCACCGTAACACATTCCCTAATCAATGCCTAATCCTAACCCTAACCGTCTAATTTCTTAATACTAACTAAAAACACTAATGTATTCATAAGCAAAACGAGTCAATGAATCACAAGTCATGAGCCAATGAGCCAACTTCCAAATTGTAACTAATGTTTTCAATTAGTAGTTTTTGTTTCATAACCCTAAGCCTGACCCTAACTTTAAACCTAATCCCAACCTTAGCCCCAAGACTTAGAAACGAAAACCTGCTGAGAAAACAATACTTTGGAATTTGACACAAAACTCATGACTCATAGACTCATTTAACTCATAAAACAGCTGGCCTCGAAGAGAACCTTTATGGTTCATCAAGTTTGATGCGCATAAGGCAATTTTTTTTAAAAAATCTTTTGTTTTATGTGTATTTTGGAGCACATTCCTGTTTACTATATCGTTCAAATAGTATGTGCGTTGTCATTGATCAAACAATTATTTGTTTCCGGAACAAATACTCATGTCCCATAGCTGGAGAGTTCTTCGCTCCAAATTAGCGTTGATAATTACGATATAACAAAACCATTGTTGACTGGTGTTCTCTGTGTAACACAAGTTTTTGCTTACACTCCGGAAGAAATGTTTCCCTCAGCCTTCGGCCTCGGGTAACAATAGTTCCCGCGGGTGCGCAGAAACCCATGTTCCACAGAACACCAGTCAATTTTGGGTGAGATATTTTCCTCACTTACTCGCTTCTGGCAAAACAAAGATCCCATAAAGTGTGTAACTAACAAGAAATTGATCGTTTATGTTCTTGAAAAGGAATTATCCAGCTTGTCAGAGCTGCACTCTAACCCCATTTGTGTGCGTTCGATCTGTGTAACGCCAGAACATGACATTTTCCATGACCTATAAATCCAATTTGCTTCAAGTTTTAACTGACATTTAGTCTGCGGTTTCTTTATCTTCTTTCTGGCAAGAATTATTTGCAGAATTTTGGCTTACTTCGCTTTCTGATATGCTGAATTCGTTCTGATCGAACAACAACAACAAGCAGGCATTGTCCTCGGTTTTGTCCGGTTGGAGATTGGCACTAGATCCCATGATGCAGTGCAGTGCTCTTTAGAACTACTCGTGTTGCACTTGTGCTCGTGCATGGAATGATCGGCAGTTGAGAAGCAGACAAAACCGCCATCGAATGTTACTTGTTTTACAATATTTTTAAAGAAATTAAATATTGCAATAGCCAATGCATCAGAATACAGGAAGAGTTTGATTTGAGAAAATAAACCTACAAGGCTTGCAGTAAGTACCATACAATTGCATTACGAGCCTGTTCTTTCCGTATTTCGATTTCAATACGTATGTTGTTTGCAAATTTTAACAATTTATTTAGTAGGATTTTGAGAGCTTTCAAAATTTTATAAGAAAAAGTTTCGGCTATAAGCCGAACCTCCCAATTTGCGCAATTTCTCTGAGAAGCTGCATTCCTTGTTGGGAAAAATGCTGCGACTTATAACAGAATAACTACGGTATATAATCTAATCCGCTGATATGGCTAAAAGGCCTAATGTCCGTGCGGGTCCGTGCACATGGATCTGTTTTCATTTGAAAACGCAATTTCCGTTTTCATGTACCGTCCACACGAAAGCGATATCGATTTCATCAAAACCGGAAACTTTTGAAAGTTTTTGAAAACGCAGTCGGCTGTACCGTTTTCATGCGGATGGCGGAACTGATATTTCTCAAAACGAAAACTTTTGATCTCAGTCTCAAACAACTTACATTTATACAATCCAAAATGGAGGATACAAGGTCGAATGGTATTGCTGCCTTCAAATGAAAACGATCCCTGTCCACACAGATACGCGTTTTCAAATACTTCCGTTTTCATATCCGAATCGGACAAGGCCTAAAACTGGTCACAGATAACTGTAAAAATGTTGTAACGTGATTTATGTTCAAATTCATCATATTACACAATATCTTAACATAAGATTAGACTTGTTTTTGTTAAACTGATTAGAAACTTGATGTGTTAATCTGTGGCTATACGTAATTACTGCATGGCCTGCATGAGCTGGTTGACAAAGACTTTGATTAAACCGAGTTGATCCGACAAAACTTTTGAGAGAAAACTAAAGCGTGAACTGATTGACCCACAGCTGCTCGTGTAAACTGCTGTTGCACGCAGCATGTTATGGCTTGGAGTATCAGTGTAATTTTACTAGTAGAGTATCAGGCTAGTCGCTATATCATAAAATTATTCACCCACAGACATCCATGCAACACCATCAAAACCCGATTAATTTATGTCAATATATGATAATATAATCACTAATTAACCAGTATCAGTAGACGAGTCTGATCCGTTACATCACAAATTATGAAGACCAAGCAAGTCCAACGGGAAATTTTGTAACTTTTCACTGTCTATTCGTTCTTTTTTAGGCTTTAGCAGGTTATATTGATTGGTTTGGGTACGGAGGTACAGTAATCTTTTACCGTACTAAAGGACATGTTACACGTGCACGGAGGTATTTTTCATGCAACTTGTCCCACAATGCTGTTGCCAACAAGTTGCATGAATCATTGCACCGTCTAACACACCTTGCAATGGCCAAAATCGTTGCTAAACAAGTTACTGTAATTGTAGAAGACTGCAGTATAAATGAGTTCTACTTGCTATAATCGTTGCAGCACTGAACTTGTGTCGAAATTATATCTGGCAACTGCAGGGGGTGTTAGATGGTGCAATGTTTTCGTGCAACTTGTTATCACAACGTTATATACCACAGCGAGACAGGTTGTACGAAACATTACATCGTGTAACAAGGCCTTAACTACGACCAACCTGATACAGTCGATATTGCCGATGGTTTGTCACTTCGACACCGCATTTTACGCTGTGCCCTGGTCGTGTCTGCAGTTTCAGCTGGTGAAGCTGGTTTTCTTATGGCTATGATGAGATCTCCTATATGCTACCTTCGGCTTCGATAACTATATATAACCAGGACCAGATAACTCACTACAACAAGTACCAGAGTAGAACCTTGCGTTCTTTATGCCGGCCTTCAGGACTGTTAATGTAAAAGTAAAATTTGTGACCGTGTGATTACCGATTTACAGTGTATGAACGCAGCTGTCAAAAATACAGCTGACAACTTATTACTGGGTTGCAGGCTAGCTAGGTGTTGCACCTTCGGTGGATACCTTATACTGTACTTGCCGCTTTAATTCGGCCTCCTTTGCTAGTAGCATGTGTCTCTCAGTTAAAATAATCAACTAATGTTATAATGGCCCGATGTTACGAAACTACGTTAAACTCTTGTTTTCGCTCAGTAACACAAGGACTCGGTGTCGCCATCCAACGTGGCAGAATAATTTTCATATCACAAGTAAGCCGAATGTAATAATGGTCATATTTACCTAGTCGTCTTCTAGGTATATACACGACAAATAGCATTATTGCGTATATTCAAAATTTACGGGTAGTTATGGTTCAGTGTCTTCCCTTCCGGTTTCGGTAGACTTTGAACGTTCAGTGACATATTGAAAATTTCTGAGATCCTGCTTTTGGTTTGGTTCCGATTGGTTTGTTGAGATTATTCATTCATGAATGCATACGGTATTCGTTAAGATACGTCCGACGTTTTATGCCGGTTTCCACAGTTTTCTTTCTGGCGATCCATAATTCTATACTGATCATTTCTCACTGATTTCTCGCTTCGTAACAAGGAAAAGGCGAAAAAAATATCCCTTTTTTTCCAAGTTCTACTGTTAATTTTCCTACGGGCTCAAGAGTTGCTAAATATCTCAGCCAATTACAATTTCAATACAAAAAACAATTGTAGTAATTAGTCCACGAATGAGATGAAAAATAGCCCAATAATTGTTTTATATTTTCGTTTTCTTAGGAAAGTTTTGTGTATAAAATCAAGCGAAATTTAAAGTTTACTTCCGTTTTCAGATATAGCTCTCTTGTTTTCAGAAAAAGCGCTTTTCCATATACGGTATAACTGCGGTATATGAGCTGATAAACATTAATTGTTGAACCGGTGTTAAATCAATTAAAAAGATCGAAGTCCAGAAGTGAGAAGTTTGTAATTTTAAAATAAGAATAACTATAATTATAATATTACGCAATTATCATGAAAATAACAAAAGTGATATTGACACAGTACATCTTCACATCCCAACTGAACTACAGTTTTAGACTTAATAAACATTACAATTACATAATGAATGCTCGAACGCATTGCATAACTATAAACTATTGTACACTAAGCAGAAATGCATTGCCTCCCACCCACACGAATCAAACGATTTGATTGGTTAAACTGATGGTACTTTTAAAATTATGTACCTTAGAAATATTGTGAAGATTTTACACGTAATAATGAGATAACAATATTGAATGTAAGAGTAAATCAGCGCTGTACAAATGTATTTTATGAAGTTTTACTGACTTTATAACAGACATGGACGGTTGGTTTAGAATATTTGTGCATTTATCCGATCGCATCTAATTACTATCACTCCAATTTACTCTCGCTCCCAAAAATTGTATTTGGTATAGCATACTACGTCACATACAATACGGCCTGATAATGGCTTTAATAAGAACGTTACCCGTTTTCTTGGATGGGACGATTCCTATGAGTTGAAATCAATATCTGTCCGAATGTCCTTAGCCCTAAAACGTATAACTTAATATTATAAAATAGGGTAGTTGTAACGTGCGCTCTGATTGGCCAACAGATGGCAAAATGAGTGTTTATAGCAGCAGTTTTATATTGCTTAACTAAAGAAACCCTGTACGGGTTACAGCGTTTACTGCTAAGGGTTAGGGCTAGGATTAGGGTTAGGGTCAAGTTTTCAATGTGTGCAATCTCTAACCTGCAACTTGGTTCCTTCGTGTTTGGTTCCCGTTCTTTTTCTCGGGTTCTGCTTTTGTACCACAAATGTAGGCAATAGTTTTTTCTGGTGTGATGCTACAAAAAGTTAAGACCGTAAGTAAATTTGCACACCATAGCCACAAAACTAAGGAAAATTTGCAAATGCATTATATCCGGCCTGATATTTTGCATTCCTGTGATAGAGATCAACAGGGTAATTACAGGAGACCAGTAAGAACGAGTACGAACTCAGACTGGTACGAGTTCAGATCGGTCTCCATACAAATCATTTTACTCCCTGATTACATGAAACCGGTACGAAAAAGCAACTCAGACCGGCACGACTCATTCCGGTATCTGGACCGATACGAAATCTCAGACCGGTACGACAATTTTTCCCATGCGGTAATCGCAAAAAAATCTCAGACCGGTCTGAAATATGCGTTGTTTTGAACATGTGAACATAGTTTTAAAATCACTTGTTATTTTCTAGTCTCCTTAATTCGTAGCCGTTCTTTTGCGCCAAGGGACGCCTGCGGATTGGGGAGGCTAGTTACTTTCGTACCGGTCTGAGTTCGTACCGGTCAGGCCGTATCGGTCTCTATAGGAAGTAATTGGCTTTTAATTTTTATGTTCTTATTTACCAAGTACATATTGCTTTTCAATCGTGAAAATTAGAACTGATATAAATATAAAATTTCCCTATTTATGAGTTAGACCGGACCACACTGAAAAACGCAGTCTCCAGTTCCCATGTTGCACAACATTTCTGAGAGAAAAAAACACAAACAACAAATGCAACGACTATTTCGCCTTTCTCTATTCATGATGCACTCAAAAATTGACTAGTTAAAACGACCAATTTAAATGGTTAAAACCAATATATTTTGGTCAATACAACCAATTTTTTTGGGTAAAAACATAACCAAAATTATTTTGTTAAATAACTAAATAAAATTGCTGGAAATAACCATTTACCAAAATAAATTATATCAAGGCATTTGGACAAAATTTAAAATTGAACATGTCAAAGCAGCCAATTGCACAATTGGTCAAAATTTACAAACCAATTCATTGAGTCAAAATGACCCCGAAAACAAACATGTCACAGTAACCAAATGCAGTACATTGGTCACAATTACCACCAAAAGCATTTGGTAAAAATAACCAAAATGAAAAATATCAAAGACAAATTAACAAATTCAACTTTGTCATCAGCCATATAAAGATGAGGATAGCAATGGGTTTGTATGTCAGTTTCCACCGGCCGAGTGGGTGATTAGATTGGTAGAGAATGAGTAGTGTTACATAATCTTCAAGCTCTGTGGACTTGGTGGACTGACTTTGTTACATACATAAGTTACACCCCAACTGGAGCCACATCGGCAAAGTGACTGTGATATTGATAGTCTCTCCAATTGGCCGACTTTGGCAAACAATAACTATAAACGGTTAGGACGGTTCTAGAAAAAAATAAAAAAATAAAAGAAGACCAGGAACTGAATAAAATAAGTCGACCTAAAGCTAGCCAGCAAAACAGGCGCTCTATTCAATCAAAGACTCGTTCGTAATATAACTGTTTACAGTATCCGCGCAAAGCGTGACTGAGAGCGGTGGCAGCAGTGAGGCAAACCGCGGACCTGTTTCGCAGGCTAGCCTAAAGCCTCTTAGGACTGACCACTTGTTGTTTAGTAATTCGTGTAAGAAGATCATTTTCTTGTCACTTGTTACGGAATTTTGCGACAAGACAGTTTCAGTGCAGGAAAAGTTTAAAGAATGCGCTTATTGTGAGACTTTATATGACCAAGGAAGCCCCTACCACAATTGGTTTAGAAAGCCATATATTGAAATGCGTTGTAGTCCATCTGCTTGCAGAGAACGGCGTTGTTAAGCCTAAATAAAATTTTGAATAAATTGAATCTCTTTGTTTTGCATTTTGCAATTTTGAAAGGAAGATGGCATTTTCTATTGAGATGTTCATGGTTGAGGGCATGTCGGCACTATCATGAATATTGATCTGGACCCTGCGGTTCGATGCCGACAAGCAATACGTGACCTGGATTCAGGCCAAAGACAAAGGTTAGCCGAAAAACACCCGAAGAAATCCGAATTTGACAAATACATGTGCACAGCATGTAACCTCAGCCAGTGAAGCAGCAAACAGGTATAATGGCAGGTCACAACACTCACTTGTTTCGGGGTCCAGTTACATGACGAATTTCAGCACATTGCCGAGTTTGAGCTCGGATGAAGGGGCTGCGCTGAGGCCTTCCACATGGATACAGATTTATTTGAATTTGAAAACGTAACTTTTTAACGCATCCGTGTGGACAAGATTCGTTTTAATTTCGTGTGGACGGGACACGATAACGCAAAAATATGTTGCGTTTTCAAAAGAAAAAGGATTCGTCTGGACAGGGCCTAAGATTTCGTTGCGATTATATGACAAACTTCAGCCACGGACCGGACACTTGAAATCGGGGTCCCAAGGGACTTTGATGCCATCTCGTTTCATTGAAAAACACTTAAACAGTCACAGCCTAGTTACAGCTTTTGTGAGGATTTGTTAACGAAGCCGAGTTGCAATCTCAGCCCCCTCAGCCGGACTGAAACTCAGTCCTGGGCTGAAAACTCGCCATGTAGTCGGGTAAAAACTAAGCTTTTAAATATGTTATTCGATTTTGGTTCTTTTGAGATTGGTAAATTGAAATACTAAGTATCTCAAGGTCTCGTAGTTAAACTGAAGAGTAAATCAGAATAATCCTTTAGTATTTCTGCTCCTGGTGACAATACAAACACTTTAGTCACTACAAGGCTTAGCTGAGGTACAGTAAACTTTCGATATCAAGCCCTCCTGAATTTAAGTCCTCCCCGAAATTAAGTTAAAGCCCTGCCCGAAAATTAAGCCCTTCCCGAAATTAGGCCCTCCCCGAAAAGTACTTTTGAAAACAAGCCCAACCGAAAATAAGTCCATTGGCTCATATTTGAATATTAATGTACTTAAGGCGGTCATCCACAAAAAATATTTTGGAGAATGATTCCTTTTTTTTTGGCAAGTTGTGCCCATTAATAAATGTTACCCCTAGTGTAAATGATTAGCTAATTAGTCTTGCTGTTACCATGGCAACAAAATGGGGTATATTTTGGTTGCATTTTTAAGCCAGCCTGACACGCTGCGTTTTTTTTCTTACGATTTTCTATGCTACGATAGCACACGCATTCGTGGAAAATCGTGGGAAATCGTAGAAAATCGCAGAACAGATGCCCTCACACGCTACGATTTTGTCGTACAATTTTCTACGATAAAATAACCAAACATGCACAGTCACTACAAAAACCTTGCAATTGTCTACGATTTTCTGCGATTGCCCTCACACGCTACGATTTTTAAATCTACGATACCGTACGAAGGTCACCAATAAAAATCAAAATTTTTGAATATGTTCAAAACTCTACGATTTCCTACGCTACGACAAAAACGCACGATATTTTGTTGTAGGTGCCCTCACACGCTACGATATCCTACGTTTTTTGTTGCACGATAGCGTGCGCTATCGTAGCGTAGAGAATCGTAGGACAATAACGTAGCGTGTGAGTTCGCCTTTAATCATTTCCTCTCAAACACGCATGCTAAGAGAAAATGAGAGCGAAACAACTAATAAAATAATTCAATGTTTAGTACTGTGGCCCACAAGGCTCAACGCTAATAATAAAAGAAAAACGCAGACAATAAAAACATACGTAAATGAAAAAGGCAAACGAAAATAAAAGAAAACACGAACGGTAACAAAAAACCAACCGCGAATTAAAGAAAAGCAAACGTGAATAAAAAAGGCAAGGACAAATAAAAAAGCCAAACGTGAATTTATAAAACAACAAACGCGAATAAAAAAGCAAATGTGATCAAAAAAGGCAAACAAACTTCAAAATCTAATGGCATTTACATTCAGCTTCTTCGCAGAGAAAAGTTTTTGAATAATAGATTTCTAAAAATTGGGCAGTTTTGACCAACTGAAAAGGCAAAACTAATTTTGCTCGACAAAGAAAACATACAAGAAAGTCTGTTTGATTTAGGTTTATTTCACAGCCTAAGTCACAAGCATATTTCCTAGAAAACAGATACTTAACCATTTACAAACTTGCCAGAGAAACTATTTTTGCACATGAGAGGGGGGCTCCTGGTGCCCATGCATGCAATTCCTACATCCTCTCAGAAATATCAATGCATGAGTAAATGTTAGACTACGAGTAGTCCCTATTTTTCCTCTTGAGATTGTCGAGCAGTACGAAAAGAAAAGATGGCGGACGAGCAGGCGCGCGAAAAAACTGGGGAGAGGAAAGGGGAGAAGAAGGCGAGGAGAGAGACGACTCGCCATCTTTTTCTTTTACCGCTTGACGATCTAATGAGGAAAAATAGGGACTACTCGTAGTCTAGTAAATGTGGCAAATGAGATAAAGGGAAAATGCTAAATATAGTATAAAATACCGATCTATATAGAAATAATATTGTAAAAAATTATTCGAATTCAAATATCAAATGTCACTAAAACATTACCACAAAGACAAACAAAATCTACCTGAAAAATGGGCTCCCTGGACTCCATCTCCCCATGCAGCCGATTTTGTGCTCAATCCAGAACTGCAGTAGTTTATAACAACCATTCATCTTCTAAAATATCCACTTGGCTTTGATGAATGTAACAAATACAAGCTGAACCAGCACTTCTTGAAGGATAACATCAATGCTTAATCAATTTCCGCACACCTGCCCCATTTGTATTACAGGAAAACCTATTTTAAAATCAAAAGGTAACCGCTACCTGCAATCTTTTCAATCATAAATATTCATTTAGTTACTTTTAAAGTGTCTGGACACAATTATGCACCTATCAATGGTAAGCTGGAGGGGGGCGGGAGGCAAAGGCGAGGCATTTGAACTCGGACAAGGATTTCTATTCAAATTCCACACCCCGGGACAGTCGTTGACGCTCAAATGTGTCACTTATTTGCTGTAAGAACTTGTCAGAATTTGGTTAAAATGGTCAAATATCCCGGCCACCACGGGCAACTAATCACTGTCAAATCCCCCACATATGCCCAGCCTCCCCCTCCCGCTTAAAATTGATAGGTGCATTAGTGGTTGAAACAAGGATCAAACTTGTATAATGATAGCTCTTCAGTTCTTACTCTAAACGCTGAGATATTCCAATAGATAATAGCTACATATCAGGAATCATACTGTTACCATGGCAATGAAATACCTCTAATATTAGCCTATAGAATCAAAATCTACTTGATAAATTTTGTTAAATTTTGTAGGAAGTGATATTGGCACTGGAACGTGCTCTCAAACAACTACGAGATAAATCTGTCAGAAATGCCTGATTTTGTGTAAGATAATTGTTGAACTTCTAATATTTAACTTCGCAATATTTAAAGAAACGTTCTTGACTGGTTTTGAGGTGGTATTATAATGTCAATGGTTGCCAAGGAAACAGATTTAAAACATTTTTTTTTGCCCCAGCTGTAGTCCGAGACATAATACCAGGTATATATAATGAGTTAAATATATATGTTGATATTGAAGCTTGTGTAGTGAACTGATTTAAAACAAGAGTAGCCTGGCTGACATGACCAGTTTGCTTCTAGGCTTGAATGTATGACTCAACTTTTGACACTTTGAGAGGCATTAATTCCAAACAGTTTCTGTCAAATTCGCAGTGCTAATAGTCAGTTCTTCGATATTGGTGGGTTCAAACCTTCTTAGCCCTTTAGGATGAGCTCAGGTGCCAGCAAATGGTCAATGATAGTTTAAAACTAGCAGTTACTATCACAAGTGGAGTGCCGTCGAACAGCTTTCACTATAAAAAATATCTGCAGGGCTGCTGATATACATTCACTGAGCTCAGTTTCAAAAAAGAATCACAAAATAACATAACTCCATCTTATAGACCCCCCCCAAATGCAGAAATACAAATATTTTTAGTTCTTTTTCAGACATTTATTTGAGTGGAAGACGGCCTTAATCTACAATCATTTTCAAGACGAAAAACCCTCTCCAATCATACCCCCCCCCTAAAAAAGGCAAATTAAACTCCCACGAAAAACAGCCGAGGAGCAAAGCCTTTGAAATGAGCCCTGCCGAGCTCATTACCGGAAATTTACAGTATTTTGAAACTACTTTGTTCGTGTAATAGGGATATCAACTGTGATCCTTATTCCGGCACACGGCTTATACTGCTACCAAGAATTGTTATTTTACGATTATTTTTTCAAAAAAATATCAGTTGAACATGCAGAGAACGCTGAATCTTCCCGTCGTTATTTATTTTTTCATTCCAGAAGGAATTTATCCGAATTTGTTGCAGTTCTATCTGGATTTTGTCTTCTGTCCAGAGTATCGAGAAGTAACCAATCAAATGAAGTAGGACTTATTGTATAATTACTTAGTTCAAAATCCGGTCGCGTGTCTTCTCCGTCATTTTCCTCGGTCGCAAAATTGCATAATTGCGCAGTCGTGTGAAACCGGGGGGGGGTTGCTCCCCAGAAATTTTGGTGATAGTGTACACCTGAAACCTAAAACCACTTGCCGTGTACCAGACCAAAATTAAAAGACGCTTATTGTACGACCCCATTTCAGACTAAATGTGATAAGAGGATACTTTACTTTAGACCATTTATCAGATTTGGTTTCATTTGTTTCAACATTTGAGCTAGGTTTGAGTTTTGTGATCGGAAAGATCTTTCAACCCGAAGGGTCCTCGTCAGTTCTGGAGTGTCTATGTTACTTAATTTATAATACAAGATTGAATAAAAGCTTGTATGTAAATCGTGTACAATAATTCTGTGAATTCGACAATTAAATTTTGAATCCCGTAGGGAGAGTGTCATACTGCATCTTGAGTTCCGTGTAATACAATTACAATTGTAAATGATTCACACAAATAAGCTGAAGCTTTGTCATGCTTCACTGAGCTCAAATCAAAACAGTGCGTTATATTAAAAAAAACTTTGATGTTGCTCAGCAGCTACTTATGCTGCCCCTGTAGGATCGTGTTTGGGGGACAGCACCTTGTAAATATTCCGCCTTGCTGTTCATTTGGAGGTGAGGCAGTTTATTTTAGACCATTTTCTCATACTGAAATTGAAGTGTAAAGTATAATTTTCAACGATGAGGCAATTAATCGAAATGAAGCGGCCGTCAAACATTTTGGATTCCCTGCTCATACAAACAAATGTAGTAATTTGTTGGTGAAATGGAATTCAGTGTAAGAACAAGCAACAGAAAAATCTCATTGTCCGTCCCTAAAATTTATCTGAGCTTTGGCTTTGATGTACAGAAATGAAAACTCAATTTCTAGATCTCCACGTACTTAACACTCCCAACTCGTGCTTCCAACTGAAACTTCCCTTTTCACTTTGATTTTCACTTTATGTGTATCTTGCGTCCCTGATCACTCCCCACTGCAGTAAAATATGGTACCCTCCAATACTACATGATTTGGGAACTTTATAGCAACATTTATTGCCATAACTCGGCCACGCTCGTGCAGAATGAACTGTATTGTAATCTTAAAGGGATCCTCGGCTGTTTCAACAAGTGGCATCCAAAATGTTCGTTGAACATACATTAGTCCATATGCATAGCG